>JAPDSC010100714.1:95514-170152 GCA_026290005.1 Latrodectus geometricus | reverse complement strand
ACTGTGGCTTTCTGTTCTTTCTTTGTAATATTTATTTTTTATATTTATTCCTTTTTATTTTATTCATTTATTTTCTTTAATTGTATAATAATTCTGTTATGACTTCAAAATGAAAGAAGAAGTGACTGAAATGGCTTATACGGATTGTGATTTGCGCATTCCAAAAATAAACACTCCAAGATTATAGAACTTCGAAGATTCAACACTAGAACTTATTCAGCTAGCTGCAAAAAATGGTATTAACAAGTTCTTTATCTTCCTATCTCCCAATGATGGTACTTCAACTATTTAAAAAAAAAAAAAAAAAAAAAAAAAAAAAAAAAAAAAACAATTTAAAGTAAGATATAATCCAACTTGTAAAGAAGCATGAGATAATAATACTAATTCAACACACCCGTCAAGGTAAACTTTTATTCGAAACAAACTGCCCAGATATCGCTGTAGAAATAAGTAAGGTAACCAAAATTCTCGGAGTCAAAGTCAACGCCACTTTCCAGTCTGAATACGCATCTTTTAGATTTCTTATTAAAAAAATTAATGTAGAGCTACCTTTACATCTTCTTGCTCAAAATGGCTTAACGATATTAGGCTTACAAAAATTTACTATAAAATAATTTTGAAGAACTGGGTGAAAATATTTTAGGGAGCGTCGTTGAACATTCTTTACCTTAAACTATTAGCTTATTCTATTCCATTATTCCAGTCTCTCCGTTTATTGATAATGTTCGTCAGTGCGGAAAATGTGATAAATACACTCATCCTACGAAAAAATGCAACCAAGACTTTTTCTTATGTAAAAACTACAGAACATTCCATAAAGATTCTCCCTGTGCAAATGATACACCTAAATGTATAAATTGTCGGAGAAATCATACATCTAATGACTTTTCCTGTATTATAATATATCTCATTTTTCAAATATTTTCATCAAAAACATCATGGATTTATGCCTCACAGAGGCTGTGATAGTGTTCTTTCAAGGCTACATCATAATATTACTGCTTTACAATCCCAGAGAAAATATATTATATGCTCTCTACTTAAGACATATCTCAAAATTACGATTCCGTGTGGCCAGACGATCTTATTTATAAGATCTTCCAATTTAATATCAGAGAAAATGCTGCTCATTGGATCTTAGACTCTTTATCGGATAGAAGTTTTAGAGTGAAATGACGTGGACTCAACCCACTCTCTCAAATAGAGGCGTTTCTCAAGGTAGGGTTTTATCTCCCTTATTTATTATGATTAATACATCAAATATTTATGATATTACTTCTCTCATGACATTCAGTGTTTCATTTAAGCTGAAGACATAATACTGTTGGCTGCTCATTCATCCCAAAAAAGCCTTCAATGAAAAATGCAATCATGAATTATGATGTAAAGAGTGGAAATTAAAAAATGATTCTTCAAAATGTTCTGCCATTAACTTCTTTTCCAAAAAATTCCCTAAAAATTTTGAACTAATTATCAATCAATATCCCATTTTTTGGTCTAAGCATATAAAAATTCTCGTCTTTATTTTACTAATAATATAACCTTCAAATATAATTTTCAAATGAAGAAATACCTTTCAGAAGAAAATTAATGTTATAAAAGTTATTGCAGGTATCAAATGGGGAGCAAAAACTAACCACTTACTTCAAATTGTTCAGTCCTAGTCCTTCATTACAAGTATCTGGGACTATAGAAGTCATGTATTTACATCTGAAAGCGCATCAGATCGGAAAATTTTGGATCCAATATACTCCTCAGTACTTAGAATTGCTACTGGTCTATCATGGTGGACGCCTATTTTACTTCTTCTGAAAGAAGCTAGGGTCTTACCTCTTTCTGTAAGACAAAACTATCTGTTTCTAAGAATGTATATTAGAAATCTTGCACTTTCCACATGACCTCCATCCGATATATTGTGGGAAACAATGATACATAACCATATTAACCATATATCTGGAGCTCATTCTCTGTCTTTACGAGCGAAAATGTGGCTCAAAGAAAATAGAATTGAAGAATCAGATATTTCAAAAGTTCCTTCAAAACTTGCCTGCGATAAATTTAATTTTAAAATCTTATTTAAGAAATATTTTTTTCAGACTAAAAATCTTCCTACAGATACGATTAATTACCTCTTTTAACTGCATAATTCTTCTGAATGGTTCAATCACATATTGTTATTTACTGATGCATCTAAAACTGATAATAATAGGAATTGTTGTATATAACAGTGGAAATAACACCTTTATCTCAGGGCAAATCAACAACATAAATTCTGATTTTACAGCTGAGACTTTCGCTTTATATCTGCCGTGATAAAATTCTGTATTTCTCTTTCCAACTGTGTTATATAATCGGACTCCTTATTTTATCTAAGCAGTTCGAGAACTCTTTCTTTTTCATCTCCAATCATCATTCAACACACTGGATTAACTTTAGTAATTTGCAACTACGATTTGCGAATATATTCAATTAGTTTGGATTCCAGGTCATTCAGAAATTTCTGGTAACGAAGAAGTAAATGCTTTCGCAAAACCGGTCATTAATAAACGTATTACGTTTGATTTCATCAGAATACCTTATCCATAAGTTAAAAAATATTTTTATGGATTTTAATTATTGAATGAATGATTTTAATTATGAATGGATTTTAATTATTGTAGGGAATGAATAAAAATAAATGTGTCTCAAACTTTTCGCACATGTCTTCTATCAGGAAAATTCACTGCAAGTATATTAATTCACGCCTTGAAGATGTATGGTTAGCTAGAGTTAGGACCAGAACTTTTCCAACTTATGCTAAGTTAAATAGCTTCGGATTCTCTTCAACAGATAAATGCTCTTATGGAGAAAAAGAAACCATGGATCACACAATGCTTTCATGTCTTATATACAATCAAGGAGAAATTCTTTAAGAGAAAAACGTGGCATCGGAGCTTTATCCTTCTGCAGGATCTTTGATTTTGTCAATGAATCCTCGTGATAAAATTGACGCTAAAATTAACTTTTCTTCCTTTCAGTTTTTAGAGGACGCTTTATTTTATCTTTTATTTATCAGCAAAAGTTTTGCTTCTTTATCTCGTTTAGGATTCATCATATTGATTTCAATCAATTTATCAAAATTATCATTCCATCATTTGTTAAATTTCAACTTAAAACTCAATTTTACTCAATGCGAGCTATCAGCCTATGAACATAAAGGTGCAAAATAGTTTTTTGTCGTAATAGGAGCTTTAGGAAAGCCTCTCTTACATTAGAGTTGCCGATATTTTAGTTTGGCAATTCCCATAGACTTAACATTACGTGACATCATAGCTCGATTTTCGGCAACTCAGACTATCGTCCAATGAAATTTCAATTTTTTTTTTTTTACAGCTGAAAATTTTGAAATTTGAACATTGTTTTATTTTCATAAAGTTTCATGCCAAATAAAAATTATTGGCGTTATGAATTGCTGAAAATGAGCAACTTTTTTTGTATGCAGCAACAACTCGAGCAATTCGTATCACCAATAGATGATTAACGGAACTGGTTCTGTCTTCTTTTCGCCAAGCGAAAATAATAACATGTAAAGAAGTAATCTGTTTACATTATTGTTAATGAGTGCATGTGAGGTACTTAATTTTTATAAGTACATTATGTTAAATTCAGAAAATTTAGATTTAACAAGAACTGAAATTTCTTTTAGAATGGTATACAATTTTTAAGACATTACTTAAAAAGCTCTTTAAAAATTAGTTGTAAAAGTATTTAGAGTATTTGTCATGTCAGTTTCTCTGTTCTGAGTGGACTAATTAAATGAAAATAGCAAAGAGGAAAATAATTAAATTGGGCTTAAAATTTTTACTTTCGTACATTATTGAACAATTGATAATGAAAAGTATCATAAATATATGTTCGATAAATTAAGGAATAATATCCTTTTAATGAAAAATTTAATGTTAATTTCACTGTGATCAAGTGTAGTTTTTAGTACAAAAACTTTATTTTTAAATTATTTTACATATTTCAAATAATCCTTAAAATAAACAAATAATAATAATACTATGACTTATTAAGACTTATATATACCTTAAATCATAGAACTTGGAGTACTCCTTGCTCTATGCCTAAAATATACCTTAAAAAATATTTCAAAAACATATTTCTAAAGCAAGTTCCTTCATTAGGTTATCAAAGCAATCAAGATTGTTTCTCTTTAGAAGTCATTGCCAACTTTAAATTCTTTTCTTTTTTAATACATTTATTTATAATCAAACATGCAACAACCATAAATTTTTCCTTTTCACATCGACAAAGATTTGCTTTCATCATTTTAAATGTGAAATTTCAAACGATAAAATTGAGTGAAAAAATAGCAAACTTTTTTGTTCTTTTGTTTAAATGCGTGTGTGTAAATGGGATATTTAGTTTGTTTTTGATGTAATGAAACATCAATGCGTTTATAATTAAATTGCATGGTTTTTTTCTAAAAAAAAACTCAGATTTAAGTTACAATTAAAATTAAATTTAAGGTAAAAATATTTCTTTCATTAATATTGTGCAATAATTGTTTTTAAAAAATGTTCAATTTAACAACTATTGAAATGTGGTTAAAATCATATATAAATTTCTGATTGCATAAAAAAAAAAATAGAGTAGAGCTCTAAATTGATTTTAATAATTATATTTATACAATGGTTGCTTCACACTTAGATCATTGGCAACAATGGATTATCAATGCATATGTTTAGGGTTTATTTCTATCTGCACTTAATGCACACGAATATTATATTAATTTTTCTTTTTTGGATTTAAGACAAAATTGTTTTTATTAAATCATTGCAATTTCTTATTACATAGTAGATTTTTCCATTGCAATGAATTCAAATTTCATAAAAATGTATTTTTTATTTTTTTTAACTTAAAATCATTGTAAAGTCACAATCTATTTAATGAACAAATTTAATAAACTCATAGAATAAAAATTCGAACTACACATGTTGATGTATCTCTGGAACTAAAAACTTTCTACAAACATAGTTGGCTATTGTGAAGTCCGTGTAAACTTACATCCTAGCCTTATTTATCATTTAGTCTTCTGTAAAATTTTGATTAGGAATGTCATCTTAAAGGTGTGTACAAGTACTTGGATAAAACCATCTTGCATGAAGGTGACGATACGTAACGCAAGTTATTTCCATCTTTCATCCACAGTGCGATTTCCCAAAAGAGTAAGACTCCCCTCTGCAGTGACAGAAACACGATAACGTTCTACAAACAAAAAAAGATCCAAAATCAAGAACACGCTGAAACACAGAAAAAGTCACACACGTTAAATATAGTGGCTAATTCATGTGCTTATTGAAGGTTTAATGTCGTCCAGATACAACCTCTTTCTTCTTGACACCACCATGTAGTGAAATATGAATTTGCGGCGACCACCATTACAATTTCACACTTAGAGAGGCCCTCAAAAAGGAGCAGCAGAATTCGTGGTACCCAGTGGATGCCGCTACTGACTTGAACTACTCTTAATCATATACATTCCTTCTCGCAGGGCCAGCGCTAGGGGTGGGCAAGCCGGGCTCCTGCCCGGGGCGGCAAATTGGCCCTAAAATTAAATTTCTCAAACTTTTAAACATTTTCACTTTTTAAAATAATTGAGTTTTGACCTATGATATACTAAACTTTTTTGTTTAAAATGAATCATATTTTTATGCATTAAGATATTTGGAATCAAACTCCTATCACCCTGTATATATACAGGGTGTTTTTTAAACATACAGCGAAAATTGGTCTCGAAGATACAGGGCGAACAAAATTTTTGACAATATAACAACATTTTATTACCAAAAATTACAGGTAAAGTTTTTTAATCTACAACAACTGTTGAAAATAATGACCTCCAGCTAGAATAAGAATGCAAGAAATTTAATGATTTTAAAAATTATAAAAATTGATTTGACGAAAACTATGTACGCCCTGTATCTTTGAAATAGAGCGGGTTCACAAAAATTATCAAAGGACAAAATATTCTTAGAATAGTCCAGGGAACAAACCCTTGAATTTTTGGCGTATGTTTAATAAACACCCTGTATATATTAATAATGTATGAACTTTTAACTATTTGAAATGTCAAAATATTTCAAATGCAAGAAAACTCACAAGCATAAGAAATTCCCACTTAAAAATAGCTTAAAACTTAAAGAAGTAATTTTTTTATTACAATTTAATCAAAGGGACACAGTAATAGAATGAAAGAATGTTAATTTCGACTATGAGGCAAAAGATGAGCCAATAAAAGATCCTGCTTTGAAATATGAGGCAGAATTTTATTTTTTTACATTAGATAAAGCTATCAATGCACTTGAATCCAGGTTTGATTTAATCAGTACCCACAGCAACCATTTCTAATTTTTATACAATATTTCTGATTTAAAAGATATTCCTCAAAACGGCATTATAAAGTATTGTAAAGATTTAGAAACAGATTTGACTGACGGGAGTTCATCCGATATAAACGCGCTTGACTTGGCGGACCAGATAGTAGCTGTTTTGGCTTTGCTAAACAAAAAAGAAAATCCAGTTGCGATTTTAAAATTCATATCGAACCTGGATTTTACTCCCAATCTTGGTATAGTTTTAAGAATATTGCTGACTCTCCCAATAAGTGTGGCAAGTGGAGAAAGGAGTTTCTCCAAATTAAAATTAATTAAAAATTTTTTACGCTCCACAACTACCGAGGATCGACTAAACGGCTTAACAACAATAGCCATCGAACATGACCTGGCTAAAAAAATTAATGTTAAAGAAATGTAAAAAAATTAATTTTCAGAATTAAAAGTGAGAAAAAAACACTTTTAATTTCAACTCTCGGATTAAATATATTTTTAATATGTAATAAAGTTTTAATATTTAGTGGTTTTATAATTTTTTTACTTTTTTTTTAAATATCTGTTCTGTATTTTATAATTATGCACCAGAAATGGCTCTTTCCTTTTTTTCTGCGCAACACTAATTTTAATTTAGTTCCAAAAACATAAATAAATAAATTAGTATTTTTTTGCTAATCAAAACTTCAACATTGCTGATGATTGAAATTTTTTTACTGGTTTTATTTTACCATTAATCGTCGAAAGGGTTCAGGTTATCTCTTTTAATTTTTGTTATAAAGGGGCGGCATTTTACCTCTTTGCCCGGAGCGGCGAAGCTGCTTACGCCGGCCCTGCTTTTCGAAATTCAGACAATGACGAAACGCGCTTTTACTTCTAGCACTTACTCTTTTGTTTCGCTTTCTACGCAAATTTAATTTACGCTGGACAATTATGATAATCCTTTTATTATTTACATTTTATAAATTTTGTTAATGTTAAATAAAAATAAGAAAAAGCACATTTATGCTTGTCGAGATCTGCTTATTCAAATAATAAGTATTACATTCTTCAACTTTTGCAAATTGATTCCGATAACTTTATCTGTTCATTTACGCCCAGTAATCATTCTAATTTATGTTTTAATAACATAAACTTTTTAACATGGGTTGAACAAAAATTTTAGTTCAATCACCCATGTTAAAAAGGGCCGTTTTGAATTGTAATCTTCCGATATTAACAGATGAAGTGCTTGTGACCACAGACCAAGGCTTCTACGAGGTTTCATTAGAACACATGTTCAAAAGTCGGTACAGAATATGCATCATCAACGTTTGTGAAATCAATCACTCTCACAGCTTCTAAAATATCTAAATTTTTATATTTCTATCTATATTTTGTTTATAAATAAATATTTGTTGATATAAAGATAAGAATACTCGCAGGCAGTGAAGATCACATATGTACCTTCACGTCTTCAGTAAAATCAAACAGAAAATTCTATCCCAGCAAATGTTGGAATTGAAACTCTTTCATTTATTTGGATCATAATTGTTTAAAATCAATATCATTTGATCATATTTGTTTAAAATAAATGCTGTAATTTCTTTTTTAAAATAAATTATTTGATTTCACTTTTCATAAACTATAGTTTTCCTCCACAATAAGCTGATATTGTGTTTCAATATCAGTTTTTCAATTCGCAATTTCAATTTCTCATGGCCAAACTAACATTGATCATCAATTAATCAATCATTCGCATTTATTAGTCACTGCATCTGAAACTGAATTCGTGGTTGATGTTGATTCCCCAGCTGTGAGCTGAGCTAATAATGAAACTACGTTTTTGTAGAAGCTGACATAAGAATAAAACTTACTATTACAGTTTTATGAACGGAGCAATTTTTGAAATATTATTGCAATTCTTTATAAATACCCGAAATTACATCTTAGTAAAAGAAAAACTGCTAAAGAAAATATATAATCGTTTATCAAGCAATTTATTTTGTGAACCATGGATTTGCAATCTGCTAAAAATGCATTTGTAGACATATTAAATTCTTTACAAAGTGAGGATCGAACTCAGTTCTTAACTTGGTGTAAAGACAGATGTTTTTCTGGTAATATGACAAATTTTTAAAATTCTTTTGAAATATATTTGTATTTTAAAAGATTTATGAATTATTAAAACCACCAACATATGTAAGATACTCAATACAAAAATATTGAATCGGAGAATAATAATATATATCACCGCAGTTTTTTTTTTTTTATCTTAATATTGATTTGGTTTTGTGTATTCTTTTCAATTTATATTTTGTATCTAATTTCCTGTCGTAACTATCCTGAGTCTGTTGTGTTGAAGGACGCAAGAGGTGTGCAAATACCAAAAGCTTCCTTCATTGTACTTCTCATTTTTTTCTTCTAAGTTTTTAGGAAATTTTTGTTCTCTACTCTTGTGAAATTTAGATCGATCGATGACATTGGGCAAATAGAAGAATTTTATGATGACTGCAACGTGATTCTAAACCGATTGTTGCCTTTTCTTAAGACTTAAAATAAGGATTGCAAGTTATATTTGTTCAAAATATTTCTTTTATTATCATGCCTTATTTTTTTTTTTAAAAAAGTTTGCTTGTATGTAACATTTTAACTTTATAAAAATACCATGGTTTGTGATGTTATATATAAAAAAAAAAATTATTGACTTATTTTATTATAGAAATTAGTATTTGGCTAGAATTAATTTCATTTTTAATCGTGGAGAAAATGATCCAAATAATTGACAAGCATATTATGAAAAAAATGAAATTTATTCAAACTAATTATTATGAACATTATTAGACTTTTCAGTGTCCTAATTATGATGCAATTTACATATAATTTAATAAATTGCTTTTTAATTAGTCAAAGCTATTGCTCAATTATTATAATATTGTTTCCGTTATGAATAAATATAGAAGTTAGAAAATTGCCTTTAGTATTTATCAACCACTAAAATAGAAGAATGAAGAATTTTTTTTTAGAATATTGAAAGGGGCAAATTTTATTCCTCATTTTAATTTGAAAATATCTTGGATAAAGGAACATGACTATTAGGGAGAAATATTGTTTTCAGTTTTATGAAAATAAATTTGGATTTTCTTATTTTTGAATATCATTTTTTTATTTATCATTTTTTGGATTTATTTTATTATAAAACATCAGCATGTTTCAGGAAACTTAAGCTAGACCTTTATATAGCTTTGTATTGAGATTGTGAAACTATATGTAGAGTCATTATAAAACATAACTGAATTACATTGTAAAATATATGAATTATAATAGATTTTTTTTTTTTTGTTTCAATGAACTTAAAATATTTCAGAATTTTTACTTACAACCATAGTTATTATTTATTATTAAAACATTAAATTTTTTTCTACAAATCATATAGATGAGAATTTTCATTCAAACAAATTTTCTTCTTGAAAATATAAGCTGTTAATGGCATACATTTTAATTTTTTTTTTAATTTGTAATCTTTAAGAAAGTATTACACAGAATTGCTATTTTTACTGTACTTTAATTGAGAGAATATTTCATCACAGATTAACACTCATGTATGTCATTATAACTAATCTTTGAACTTTTTTAATATTTTATGGATAGCTTTTTATATTAAAGTTGTTATTGTTATTTCATTAATAATTAATTTTCACATATTGTATTTTATCCAATAAATTTTAGTTTTGCTGTACTTTTATAAATTGAACATTTATATTTTTTAGAAACATCTACATGGTTATAGTCCAGAAATTTTTTTATGTAAATGATTAATACTTATACAATTTATTTTTGCATTGCCTTTTTTCCCTTGCAAAAAATTATTTATTATACTTTGTTAACTTCCTTCAATTTCTATAAAAATTTCTCTTGAAATGTATATCATGATCACAAATAATAAATGAAATGTAAGATAGTTAATCAATATTTCACTAAAATGAACATTTTATGTATAATTTTCAATATCTATAATTTTTACTGAACTTGTGTATCAAGTTTAAAAATCGAAATTGTGTTAGCAAGTTACATATAGTGACATACTAAAATTAAAATTTACTCTTAAATATTTTTTAAGAATAATATATTGCCATGTATAAAAAATTTAAACTTAAGAATTAGTATAAAAAAATGGGAGTTTATCATTACAAATAAATTCTGAACAATTTTTAACTCTGAAAATGTATTAAATCAAGTTTTGTTATTAAAAAAATAAATTTTTTAAAGGGTTTCTTTTAATAAATTTTATATATAAGAACTTTTATATAGCTACGAAATTATTTTGTAATACATGTTTTAATTTTAGATATGGAATATAGTAAGGAGTATTTTGATCTACGCACAATTGCGGAAGATATAAAAACGTTAATACCATCTGAGGCAATCTTTCCATCAGAAAAAATAAGCCATGATCATATATTGAATGTAAGATAGTCTTTTTCATATTATTTTAAGGAAAGGGAACTTAAGATTATGTGTTTATTCTTTTCTGTTTTTAGTTTTCAATTTAATTTCTATTTATATTAAATGTGCTGTGCTATAATATCTTTTGTATTTACTAATAAACATCCATATAATTTTTGAATCTGAAACATTAAAATTTTAAGTTTTAATATTTCAGAGGTTTTATTTAACTTCTTGAAATTTCTGGAACATTTCAAGAATTATATATATTTTATAAATGTGTATATATTCACATATTTGCAATTTATACTTTGAGAAATTTTTAAACACCTGTAATTTTAAAATTTATTCAGTTAAAGCTTTTTTTTTTTTAGAAAAAAAAACCCTATTGAAAAATTTGTTTTCTAATTTTTAAATATTTTTAAAATTTAAAAAGCGAGTTTAAGACAAAGTAACATTATTACCATTAAGTTTTCTGAAATTTTCATTATAGTTTTTAAAATATCTCCACTTGATATTGTTTTGCTCTTAAAATATCTAATTTGAATGCAAAAATTTAATATAGTTTTTAACAGTAAAATTAGTATTATAAGTAAAATTTACATTAAATAAGATTTTAATAGTAGTGCATGGGAAAATGTGCTTTTGGAACTCTATGCTTATAGAATTTATTGTGTAAAAAGAATTTAATGCAACTCTAAAGGTAATGAGCTTTGAGAAAGAGCAGAAATTAATATTCACATGTGTTTAATTATATATTTATTTACACACATTGTTACATGTTTTCAGTGTTCAAATTATCCAGAGAAATCAATCAATGAGACATGTGATGCATATATTTTCAGGAACCAGGGCACAATAAAGCTCCTATTGTTCATGTTGATAGTTTTTTGTTTGAGGACGAACATATTGATGCTTTGGTTGAGGAAGGAAAAATGAGCAGAAACTATTGCAAAGAATGTGGATCAGCAAATGTTGGTCCAATAAGTATGTACTTACTATTTTCTTATTTTCATTTATTTACTATTCATAGTTCTATTTAATTTCATATTGTTTTTTGCAATGTAATTAAAATTGAACACCACAAGTTGTGCATTTTAAAATTTAGAATTAAAATACATAAAAGTGAGCAAATCTTGGTTTTTATATTATATAGTTTTAATAATGAAATGAAATGATTTTGCCTGTTTTCAATAATTTGTAGGCAAAATTTCGGAATTAAAAGTATATTATAAATTTTTATTAAATCATACTAAGGAAAATAAAAAAAAAAAATCTAAGTTAATATTTCAAGGAGTGTTTTGATTAAAATTTACACTGATTAATTAGTTTTTATTATTTTCATATTCTTCTTATTTTGTACAAGCTTCTTTATTTTTATAATCATGTGTGTTTTGAAAATTTTTATTATAATTTATATTGTGATTGGATTTATTATGTGGTTTATCTAATATACAAATTTACTTCAGGTGGGTTGTTTATTAGCTCCCTATACTTAATTTCTGAATGACAAGTTTAAAATATTTTTTGTTTCTAGCATTTATCTCACATTCAGCTTCTGTGCAAAGAATAGAATTTATTTTTCAATACATGCTTCCAGATTTAAGTGATAAAGTTCTTCTTGATGTTGGATCTAGATTAGGAGCTATACTTTATGGGGTAATGTTTATCATATGGCTGTGGTGTATTTTCATTATTTTCCTCCTCTTTCTCCAATAAAGACCAGCACTATTTTTGTATTTATAATAGTATCAATCCCATCAATGTTTTATTTTTTACTTTAAAGTTTCTCTAAAACTAGTTTGCTTTTAGGTTTTCTTTTATAATTTCTATCTCTTGTATTTTATTTAAACTTATTTTGTTAATTTAAAATTTAGTAAATTAAAATTAGAAATTATCATATATAATCAAAAATTCATGCTCAGAATAAAACATTTACATGAAAGAGATTAATATGATCAATTATTGATTCATGTAAAAGCAGCTATATGGTTATAAGCAACTTTCCTTTTTTATTAAAAAGAAAGAGAAAATTAATTTTTTTTACGATTAAGCATCTTTTATTTTAATTATTATAGTCTTTTATTTTAAATTTCTTATTATAGTTGGGCAAAAGAAATTTTTTTTCCAAATTAAATTAATTTTATATTCTAGATCCGGCTTGGCCAATATAGAGTCACATGTGACTTTCTACGATAAGTTATGCATGCCATATGATGATTTTATGTTTGAAACTTGCTTCTCATTGTGCATCAACAAAAGAATATGAATTAATGATATTATAAAAGAAATTAAACTTTGAATTATTATTTTAAAGGAATCTCTGCTTTTACATTGTTTTTGTTTCGATTTATTAAGATGTTTACTGTATTTCTTGTGAGTGATGATTTTTGAGGTAAATGGCATCTAATGGCTTCAGATGTCATTTCTACCTATTGATTTCTTCCAAAAACTCAAATTGATATATGTTGATAATATATTTTTACTAACTCAAACAAAATAAAACATTAATAACATTTTAAAAACTATTAAATAGTTAGGTTATTAATTTTTTTTAGTCTAATGGTCATTATTTGTACTAAGTTTGGAAAAATTGGTGTTTTCTCTATTATAATGCATAATTAGAAAAACAAAATATGAAATTTATTTTAAAATAAATTTTAATATAATATTTCTTCAATTAGCAATTTTTAATTGCAATATTTTAAATAATTTTCTATAGTTTAAAAAAAAAAGAAAAATTATTGATGAAAATGAAAAATTCTATGAATGTTCGGGTAAAGATTATAAAGCTCATGATACTCAAAAGTAGTTTAATTTATTCAATGGTATCCCTTGTATTGAAAGAATATAATGTTAAATTATGTCTTGAAATAAAACATTTTAAATATTTAAACTTTAATGTAAAAATAAAAAATTGTAATTCAACTCAAATCATATTTAAAAGTTCAACAAATAATATTTGGTTCTTCATTACAATAATCCTCTCTATCATTGTCAGAACAAATTATTCTGTTGCCATGTTGATTGCAATATTATTAAAATTACTTTAAGATAAAAAAAAAAAAAAAAACTGTTGATGGTTATTTTGACTTATAAAAACAAATTTGATGAAATTATTAAACATTTTCAGAACAAAACTAACTTTTTTTAAAACATTTTTCAGCATGTGATGAAAATACAAGTACTTCAAATTGAAATATTTTTCATATTGTCAATTATTCAATCAAATGGGGAAAAAAAGAAAGAAAAAGAAAAAAATTGCGTTTAAAATATGCCACTAAAGAGGAAGAAGCATATTAGGCAGTTGAAAAATGTTTTCCTAAAAATTAAGCTTACAGTAGGTTAAACCCCATTACAAGCTTTAGTAGGTAAAACAAATTGAACTTTGAAATTATTTATGTATAAATTAGATTGTAGAAGTATAAAACTTACAATAATTTTCTTCTATTTATTATGTGTTTAATGTATTAATCAAATTTCCATAAATCATATCATATTCGTAATTATAAAATAGTTACATTTGTTCACATTTCATTTCAATTAATTCCTTAGAGAATTATGTTCTTAACATGATATCTTATATTTTTAACAATGTCAAATGGGCAGGTTGGGGGGAAATATCCAATAAATTTTAATTTTCAAGAAAATACTATGCTATTATTATTTGAATATATTGTTAACAAAATTTAATGTACTAAAATTTTATCAATTGGAAAATGTGAATCCATTTTTGAATTATTTTAACTCATATTTTGGTACTTATGTATTAGCATCACTGCAACTTCTTATACTGGAACTGGTTGAATTTCAAAGAAATTCTCTTATAATTAGAAAATTTCTTTTTCTAATTATAAGAAAACTTTTCCAACTATAAACTAAGCACTTATTCTACTTAAGCTTTGGCATGAAATTAGCTGCAATGGTGCTAATATGTAAGTACCCATATTTCTTATTAAATTTAATTGAAATCAGCTAAGCTGAGTTATAAAGCAACAAACTTATGATTCATGTTTTTAATTTCATTATTTTTTCATTTTCTATTGTTAAATAACTTCCTTTAAAACTAATCTTTATACTTGAAATTTACTTGTGAAATAAAGAAACTTACAACCACATTTAATATAAATTTTTCAGAAATGACAAAATTCTTATCATATTTTATGTTAGTGTACTAAAAGTCTTCAAATGGAATTCATTGAGTTCAACTATGAAAAAAATTCTTTCACTTATAAAATTTATGCTACGCTTATGTTAAAAAAATATCCCAGTTTAGGAAATCGTGCACAACTAATTTGTCCTTGTGCTTTGTAAATTGATTCATTTTTAGAAAACTAGCTAAAAAACATGGAATTTTATAAAAGCTGAATGAAAGATAAACTGTATTTAAGATCATAAATATATCTATAAATATGTTTAGTCATAACAATTTTATTTAATTAGTATTACATTTTATAAGATTATGTGTATCATGTGCAGTATCGTTATACGCACACCTTCAAAATAGCTTGTGAAGCAATTTGTTGGCCAGGCCTGATCTAAAATGAGAATAAATCAATTTAGTTTTAAAATCTAAAAAATAAACCTTACAGTTTCTAATTAATTTTAAGTAGAGTGTGTTGTCACATATGCTTCTATCAATGTTTCCTTCACTATCCTATATCCAGTCTTTTTTGTGTACTATTAACTATTTGATGTGGTGTTTTTAAAGTTTACACTAATTTATTGCATGACAAAACACTTTCTTCTCTCCATGCATCTTCTGCTTCCATTATGTTAAAACATTTATAAAATTTTACCAAAATAGAAATTTTTCTATAATTTTTTTATAAGAAATTTGATACCTCAGTAATTTTTCTAGATTTTTGTGTTCATTTGTTTTTATCGACTTCTATAAAATTATATTGTTTTTTAATGTATCATGATTGGCTGAAATAGAAAATAAAGTATTACAAATGGTTGTCTAAACATTAAATAGGATTTATGTGCATTGAATCTTGTTTAATTTTATTTTATGTAAGAAATTACTACATTTTTTAATTATAATCTATAAGAGTTACGAATTTTGTATTTGAAATACAGCACCAAATAAATAAATAAAGTGAAATTTTGTTTCTTGAGTACAATTGTTTCATTAATTAATTTGAATTATTTATATAATTTGATTTAATAATTGTAGTTAATTGTAGAATTATAATTGTAGCTTAAAACATTCATTTGTATATGTGTATAAAAATAAGTGAAAATATATTATATTCAATTGGATTATTATTTATTTTTATCTATTGACCATTCTCTTAAACCTTTCTGAGGTATCACAATTGAAAATTGGAAAAAATTTTGGACATAGATTTTAAAATTTATTGTAAATCTTTTAATTCAAATCAAATAATTTATTCCATTGTTTTAATGAAACATTTACTTTGTTCATAATTTGTCTAGTTTTATAGCAGAAAATTTCAGAGTTTTTTGTTTGGTTTTTTTTTTTAAAATTACTTTGTTGTTAAATTGCTCATATCAACATACTCTTTTGGTAGAAATGTATGGAAGGATTACAATGAGTTTAAGTAATGTTATTGGAAGCATAAAATTATGGCTATATTTTCAAGTTTAATTTTTCATTTTTTTATTATTAATTTATAATTTTTTTCTCTTTTGTGTTTCTACCAAGTTAATAGCTGAATCGTTTTGATATTCAGTTTGACAGCTTGTAGTTCGATTTTTTTACTTTAGACTTCAGGTGTTTAGTGATTCAAAATTCATTTAAAAACAAAAGTCTTAGCAAAATGTGACTGATTTGAGAAAAGTAAACTAAACATAGTTATACAATTCTAATTTTTTTCATGTACAATGTTTACATTATTTTATTACTTATTAATTATAAATGAGTAATTATTGGTTTCAGATAGTGTTTATTAACATAAATAAAAAGTTAAAATTATGTTATGATAACAACAATAGTATTTATTGCTTTAATCTTTTTTATCGTTTCATGCTCAGAAAGAACTGTACATTCTATTCAATTTTTGATTGATTACTTTTTGCTAAGGGTATTTGAAATGCAGTTTAAGCTACAATTTAATATGTTAACAATATATTATAAATTAAAGATTTTAATATTTTTTCTTTTTGCATTGTTATTTCTCTACTAAAAATATAATCAAACTTCATTTATGAAATTGTATAAATGCACATGCTATTTTAATATTGTATCAGTTTACATTAAATTTATTACAGACAGTAAAAGTTCCAGGATTTGTAAGTGCGATTTAATTTTGTAAAATGCTTTTAATTCACAGTATTTTCATTTAAAATCTTCATACTTTTAAAGCATAGTTTTTTAATTTTATAGGCATATTATTGCAGCCGAGCTAAAAAAATTATTGGAGTGGAGATGAATAAAGATTTTGTTAAGTTGCAACAACAGATTATTAATAAATATCAATTAAGTGACAGAGTCGAGGTATTTATCTTATTTGAAATAATTATGTTCCTTTATTTATCTTTCTGTACTTTAAACACTAATATAATATTCATTTAGGTAATATGTGAAAATGTTTGCAACATTCCTTCTGTTATTCAAAAAGCTGATGTAATAATACTGAACAACGTCTTTGAATGTTTTTTATCAAAAGAAGCTCAAGCAGAAACTTGGAAATGGCTGAGAAAAACAATTGCAAATCCTGGAACTATATTAGTGACTGCTCCGAGTATAGAAGAGACTTTAAAGTCGTTAGCAGTAAGTATTTTTTTTTCAGCTCATGAAATATATTTAATAAAATAAAAAATAAGTTTTTCTGATATTTAGCAGAATATAGCTTAAAAGTTGAAGTTAAATTTTTTTTTCAAGATTTACACATCTTGTTAAAATTGCCGCTTACCCTGTCTAGTAGTTAGGGTACCTGACTACGGATGGGGAGGACCTGGGCATGGATATACTTTCTTTGTGTTTTGTGTTCTTTCCTCAGATGATGGGTGAATGTATTCTGCAAAATACCTAAGCTTAGGGAGTGATGCAGTCAAAAAAGGATTTTGAAAGAATGAAAATTGCTATTAATGAAAATACTTTTTTCCATTATCCATTTATTTAAATTAAATATTGTATATGAGATCAAACCAAAAACAAATATTTAACTTATTTGAAGTCTGAATATACTTTTCCTTTCCTAGAAATAAATAGCTGTAGATTTGATGCCATAAAGGAAATCCTTTATCTGTGTTCTGAATTTAATACACAAAATAACATAAATACTGAAACCTATAGCAGAATTGCTACTGGTTTTTGGTTTAAGGAAATAGTTAAAACCTAATTTTATTAGAAGAACAACCAAACTAACAATAAATGTTTATTAAGGTCTGTTTTAACTTACTCAGCTGGAATATGGATGCTGACAAGAAGAAAAAGAAACTGTCAGTTTTTGAGAGAAATAGCCTGAGAAGCATTTTTGTGGGTGTCCAAGTAAATGGTGTATGGAGAAATAAAATATTGAATTATACAGACTATGTAAAAATCCAGATATAATTCATTTTATGGAAGAGCACCTTATTAGATTAGATCCACACTTCATAGCTAAATCAACAAGCACTGGGAAAAGAAGGCTGCCAACATATATGGTTAGATTGCATTGAAAATGACTTAAAATCATTAAAAATTATAGATTGGAAGTCCAAGACCAAAGACAAGGCTGTCTGGTGTCGAATTCCGAAGTAGTCTAGGGCCTATCTTGAACTATTATGCCAAAAAAGATTATTTAAGAGAAAAATGGCATTGGTTATTTTAAAACACAATAAAAAGTATGACAGTCTAATATCAAGTAATGATAACACCATAGTAATTAATTAGATAGTGAGTAATTAATTGGGTCTTCAACAAACAATGTGGCACTAGGTATATTGCTTGCTAAACTCATTAAGACATTAACTTCAATGCGACAAGCGATTCTTTAAAATAACGATGCAATATATTTTCTGTATATTTAGTGTTATAAAGGGTACTATAAATTTTGTAATGACTAAATAAAAAATTTTAAGAAGCTGTAGGTTACAATATGTTCAAATATATCCAAGCTTGCACAATTGTTACCAGCTACACACCTGTGGTTTTAGTTGTTAATTCACAGCAATAGTTTAATGTGTTGATTATTGCATTTGTGTAGTGAGATAAAAGTAATTTTGAGATATAACTTTATCCGTGATTTAAATGTATATCATTGCATGACAGAAATTACACTTTTATTGAATACTGATTGTTCATGTCATGCAACTAAATTAAGGTGGTGTAAGTGGGAAGAGGACACTGAGAAAAAAAAGGAAGGCTGCAAGAGCTGAAGCAGAAGAACATTTTTGCTGTAAAGAACATGGTTGATGAAGACTGGCAAGTGACATACCAGCAGATAGAGGAGACTCATCATTTACACATAAAGAAACTTTGTTGTTTCTTGGTACAGCACAGTTTGATGGAGAGCAGATGACTTGTCATGTGACTTGGTGCCAAAAGATGCTGAAAATGTTTGATGAGGGACCATCTCAGTATGTGAACATTATCATAGATGACGAGATTTGAGTGTACTATTACAAAGTGCTGATCAGAACTCAAAACAAAGTTTGAGCTTTGTTCGCAACAAACACACCTGTAGCTATCAAAAATTCTTGATCTGTGAAGAAAAAGAAAACTGTCTTTTTTAAATGAGAGGAGTTGTAGAGCATGTTATTTTGAACATACAAGATTGTCACTGCTAATTAATATACTCAACAGTACTTGTTTAAAGTCATACAGTCCATAAAAACCTCTCTTCAAACTCAAGAATGGACACCTAGTTTCTCCACCATGACAAAGCTCAAACTCACTGCAACAAAGCCTGCATAAAATATTTGATCTCTACTGAAGTGAAATGTGAGCACCTCTCTTACTTCCCAGACATTGCACTGTTTCTGCATGTGATGAAACTAAAAGGAAAATGATTTGCTAACCATTAGAACTTTCTAAGGCCTTGAGATAATGAATGTTTCTCACTCACAGATGAAGCTTGGCAAAGCTGATTTAAAGACTGGTTTTGGCACTTGGAGAAGTGTATTAAATGTTAAGGAAATCACTTTCAAAGAATTCAACACGTTTTACCGTATTGCAAGACTTGTAGTATCCTTTGTATTTCAATGTAACCATTTTGTATTTGAAATTTTATGACAAAAGTTTTTTAATAATTTAAGATTTACTTTTATAGTTCTGCTATTTTACATTTACACATCCTGGTAAAAACTGAAACCTGGTAAACCAGGTTTAGCAGGATTAACTTGGTAAAAACTGGAACTAAGTTACCATTTTGAAAAATATTATTCATCATTTAAATTTTCAAAAGTTCTTACAAAAAAACTAATAAATATTTCAATGTGATAAATAAACAGAGATAGAATATAGAAATTTTTAATATTATATGGAAAATTGAAATTTTAAAACTATTAATACCATTTCTTTGCATTAAACTTGTAACTATCTGAAGTGCTTTAACATTAATTAGTTTAATCTCACTCTGTTTTTTAGACTGACATTGATATATCAGTGTGGGTAAAGAGAATCCCAATAACAGATCCAGAAGCTGTTTTAAAAATGGATGACCAAGATTTACTTTCAGAAATCTGCTCATACACTGTCATTTAAATTGTTCATTCCTTAGTTATGTGTAAAATGTAGTTGAATTGCATTTACTTTTATTACATTAAAGAGTATGGAGCACAAATTCATTGATATTCATTTGATATTAAATATATTTTCTTACTCAAAACTATGCTCACATGGTTTAAATTAGTATAATCTTAGTACCACAATATTATAAAAATATTAAGCCATAAACTTTGAAAGTTTTAAAGTTTATTTGTTAATTTTATAAAAAATAAAAATATTTTGCCTTTTTTCAGTATATAATAAACACAAAATTAGTTCCTTTAAAATATTTTACATGACATACTGTATTTTGTATTAAAATGATTAGGAGATTACTGTAATATATGTTTGAAATATAATTGTATACAAAAATAGATCGTAAATCATACATAAGACTACTCATTTATAAACATCTGTTTAGTAAGAAATAATTATTAAACTTATTGGTTTCGTAAAAAAAAATAATCATAGATCTTAAAATTTTAAAAATTCTTATTTATTTTTACCGTATGTATTATAAAAAAAAAATGTACAGTGTATGACACTAAAAATCAACAAATGTATATTTCTCTTTTTAAATAGGTAATATTTTTATGAAAATCAAAGCTATAGACAACTTAAATTTAAAAACTCAAAAAAATTAAATTTTCATAATAGTTTTACTTTGGAAAGAAATATTTGTTCAAAAAGTTTTTTTATGTTTCTTTAGTGAGTAACAATTTTTAGTGTTCTTACTTTTGTTTCGTTTTTGACTCATTTTTCTTTAATTTATATAATTATTTTATTCAGATTTCAGAGAAATAAATTTAAGAAATAAACATTAATTAGAAACATTGTAGATAACTATAGTTATAGCAATTAACAACTCTCAACAGAATTTATATAAATATCATAAATGTCTAAAAGCTTTATTATAATTTTTATGAATGTATATAGTGTAGTTTTATAATTATTTTGTAAAGGTATTTTTCCCTCATAGATTTTTTACAATGGAATTTTAGTTTATTTATATAAAAGATAATGATTGACAAGCAAAGAGCAATATTCATGAAAGTTTAAATTATTTATAGGATTTGTAATCACAGGTCTAAACATTTTCACTGGGAAATATACTTCTAAAATAAAATATATTTGCTTTATAAATGCATGTAAATATGCATAAAGTATAAAAATTTTATTACAAGATCAATATATTTTGTCACTCTTATCAAAAACCAACACAGCCAATATTTGTGTTATTATATGTATAATCACATCGATAAATTAAGCTGACATAAAATTGAGAGAATTACTGTGAATCAGTTTTTTCTGTCACTTTTAATAAAAGTTAAACAATTCATTTAATTTTCTGGTGTTTGAAAACTTGACAATTTTCTTTTATTACAAAGCTGTGCAATGAGAAATGTATACACATTTACTTAATTTTATATTAACTTTATTTTTACAAACAAGTGATTCATTTTGCTGACAGATTTTGTAAAATAACTATATAATGATTAATGATGTGACATCAATGTTCAATATTATTATGGTGAACAAAAAATCTGTTGATTCATTTTGAAATCTAAATGACAGTGCAAAAGCTCTTTCATTCAATACATATTTCATAATTTTTTTCACTAGCACAATTTAAAAATGATTAGATAAAATTTTAATTGGGTAAACCAATAAATCTTAAATAAAATAGCTCAGTATTTTATTTTGTAAACAATCTTGATTTATAAAAAAATCAAATGTAAATATTTATTCAAAACTTAAACAGAATAAACAATAAAAGTAAATAATATCCACTGTATAAATATTGTATAGAAGATATTTTTACACATCTAAATAATTTTTGAAAAATTTAACAAAAAAGCAAATGGAAAAAATAAGTAATAAAAAATCTTCCTAAACAATTACAGAATGCAAATTTAATGATTTTTAAATAGATTCCTCTTTTCAAATACATTCTTTAATATTTTAATGGTATCTTGTTCTATTCAATGATTTCACATATTTTATACATTCTTTAATTTTAGTATTGATCATCATATAGAAATTAAAAGTAGATACAACAGAAAATAATTTTTTATTAATTTACCATAAAAATTAAACAATATGTTTGACTCACTTTTCTGAGTTCATTGATGCAATATAAATCTATGGAAACAAACCCAATATTACATAATCTACACATCAAAGAGGAAAATAAAAACAGCATAGTTAATATAATTTTAGAATTAATTAGGTTAATTCATTGAATTTGATTTTTTAAAATGTTCATTAATATTGATTTTCTTAAAAAAATTTCCATTATTTAATATAAAAAAAAGTCATAAATTATAACTGCAGTTATTTTTAAATAGCAAGGAAAAATTTTCATTAGTTTACATACATCATAAATTAAATTTTTTTTAAGCAATATGTTATTTGTTTCACTAACTGTTTCCTTTAACCTCCTTCTATAATGAACTCACTGCTTAATAAAATAGCTTCATTTACAATTTATCAAGCAGTGATTATTTCTTTTTAGTTCCCATTTTCTCGATTTTTTCTTCAACTGAATAATACATTCTTGTTAAATGCAATAGTTCTGCATTTTGCTTCTCAATAACAAATTTTAACTCATCAATATCATTTTCTAATGTTCTAAACCTCTGTTCTTTGGCCGCTTCTTTAGCTCTTTCATTTCGAGAACTTCTAATATATTCAGCTGTTATTGTTAACATGGCAATTGTAAAAATGGTTGCTTCTCCCAACAAGTCAGCTCCTAATTCTATTGCCATGGCCTCATTCAATTTTGGAACTTCACTTGGTTTTCCAAGATTCAGCAATTTCATTTTAATATTTACTTCTACCCAATGATATACTAAAATAGAAAAGCTATTTATTAACTATATTTTAAATACGATTATTATAATACAAATATAATCTGGATTATATTTAATATAAAATAAATGTTCAATAAAAAAATTGTGTATATTTTTTAAAAAAAATAAATGCAGATAATTTTATGCAACTTATTTGTTTTGTTTTCAAATTAAAATCAAATCATTTCTAAATAACTTTTGGTTTTCACACAAATTTGCTGATTTAAAAATTTTTCTTATTTTGTTAATTTTATTGATAATACTGATGCATATCTATTTTGGAAAAACAAATGTGAAAATGCAAAGTTATTAAAAAACATCATATAAATTGCATATTTCAGCAAACATTTGTCCACAAATTTGAATGAAAATATAACCTGCTGAATAATAACTTTATAATTTTACAGCAAAAGTTAAAACTTATTTAATTTTAAAACTCAAGAGAATGCCTGCTTAGAAAATTGGAATAGGGAAGATCTGCTAACCTATGCTTAATTGTACCAATTGGTGAATAGAAATCTATTCACCAATTGGTACAGTTTCTATTCTCCCAAAAACATTTCATATGAAACACCAATCAAGTTTTTATAATCAAAGTCATCAATAATAAAATAAGCACAATAAGTGGTTATATCTCCTTTAAAATATTGACCATACCTAATAATGTTTAATTTTATAGGGTATTGATTATATTGTGCATATATAATTATATTGGTGACTATTCTCTTACTGAGAAACTTATCGCTTAGAACTGAGAACCCACTTAGTAAAAATCTCATTTAATTTTCTTTAACCTAATCCACACAATAATGCCATTCTGATATACTCATGTTATATATTCATAAAGCTTAATGTCTTTAAGATGGTTTAATAAACAGGTGTTTAATTATGTTACTTAATTATGTTTCAAAATTTTGAGTTATTTGTTATAGATAAGATTTAATTCATTGACTATTTGGTGTATTATATGCAGATCTCTCCATAATATTATGAATACATAATGAAATAGAGTTAAATGAATAGAAAACTCTAAACAGATACAAAGTGCATATTTCTTAAGCAGTTAGTAAAAAGCATACTTCTATTAGCAAAAATGTTTAAAATAAAATATTTATTATCCCAAAACTAATTGAAAAAAAATATTTTTGCTAAAATAATAATTGCAATTTTTATAAAAATTTTTAGCACATACCAAGATATAATTAGTGAGTTTTTTTACAGGTTGCCATTTAGAGCCAAACACACTCAAATGCTGTTATAGTCAAAATTGAACAAAAGTTTAAATATTTTATTAGTTGAAAAGTAAGGAATACACAAATACTATAACAATTTACAAAGCAAAATAATTTGAGTTACACAAATTTAAATAAAAAATATTTAATTACATGTTATGCATGTATGTTATAAATGAACATAAAAATATAAGAAATGCCTTTATTAATAGTTATAGTAAAAAAAATGAAAATGATATGCAAAATTTCATATCAATATTAAAACATTTTTTCAGTTATCTGATATTTGATTAAAAAAAATAACCTAGTCAAAAAATGTTTCTAAACTTAAATAATATATATTTAATTTTATTAACTCTTGGATACCAATACTGCAAAAACTTTTTATAAATTTTATATAAATCAGGAACAAGTTCAATTTGAATAAAGTGAAATATACAGTATTATTTTTGGCTATAATTTAAAAAGTAAACTCTTAAAACAATTGATATCATTTGATCACAAAAATTTAAACATTAGTATCACAAATCTGATGTAGATTGGTTTGGTATGATAATTGCTCAATAGTTATTTTTCTTTGAGGGCTAATTAGAGCAGGACTTACAATTTTAAGTGGACTCAAACCATTAACAACATCCAAGCTCAAGGTTGGATTTGAATCCACAAACTGAAGGGCAGAGCACACTAACTGTTTGCAAATTTGATATACTAATATCTATAGAACTTTAAAATGAAAAAAGGCTGGAAGCTAAGAGAAAAATAAGAATAAAGAATTATTTCTCTAACATAAAAAAAATAATAACAACTGCTTATCTTTATGAAAATGTAACTGAAATTAATAAAAAATTCATTTGATAAATTCAGAAAAGTTCATTTTTTATATTTTCTCAAGCATAGATTTATTAACAATAATATTTTGATATTATAACATTTAATATTAATTTACTGCTTATGACAATTTTAGTTGCAAAAAGAACATTTTATATGTTATTTAATTTTTAAAATTATGAATGCTAACAAAAGAGTGCAAGTACATTCATTAAACAAACTGAAACAGACATTATAGAGAAAAATTTCATGTCATAAAAAATTAATAAAATAAACTATAACAATTAGAAATACAATTTAATCATTATTTACTTTGAATGAACTAATAAATTTATTAAGTAATATTTACATTTTAGACTTCATTTTAAGTATAGTGCTATTCTGGATTTTTAAAATAGTACGTGATAATATGTTAGCATAGTATATTACAACAATAAAAAATTATTAATTATATTATATCATTAATACTGTGTATTACAAGATTAACATAAACAATATTAATATCATAGTTTTTTATTTTTCTCTAATAATTATCTTTTTTCCTTGAATAAAACATAATAAAATTACAACTTTCAAAATCAATTTTATTTCGATTCAGTTTAAGAGATAATTATTTTTGATTTCTTGGTTGAAATACAGGAATAAATCTGTAACAGGTCTTTTGACTGAAAAGATTAAAGGATGAATCAAGCTATGAGTTCCTGGCATTTCACAGTAAGGGAAAACATTTTAAAAGGTGTTCTTAATTCATTTAGAAAATATAGAGTTGTAATTAAAGTTTTTTGCAACTGCTAATAATATGTGCAGAAAGTTTATATTGGCATGCACATTCTATTTTTTGTCAGACAATTTTTGACATATTAATTCAGTTTAGAAGATAATAGAAGGTTTGCTTTAGAATATTATGTTGTGAGATCTGTAAAAAGTATTGTTATAATTAAGTTCAAGGCGTCTGAAATGGAATTATCATGCTGCCATATTAGAACCATCTTCCAGTTCTTTTGCAAAAAGTCAGCTACAGAATGTCATCAAATCATTAGCATAACTTCAGGTATTACAGTTGTATCACAGTGAAGGTTTGGTATTCAAAGTTCAAAAACAAGTACTGTAGCATTCAAGAAGCAAAGAGACTTTAAAAAAAGCAAAAGCCTGCCTATTGATGTTGATGAGGCCTGCCAGCAAGACTTGTGAAAGAAAATAGATAGCGTTGCAAAATGCAATTTGACTAATAAAAAGATCATGCTTTGTATCTCGTAGGATACCACAAATACATGAATAAAATGCAAAACCATCAACAGAAAGGTGTACAGTGAGATCCTAAGCCACATTGATGCTACTATAAAATCCAAATGTCAATCTGAGTTCTGGTGTGAGGAGTTAATGTTCTCTCAACATGATGCAAAACCATATGAGCCTGAATTCACGAGCTGGAGACTCTCTCTACGGACTTGTATCTTTTATCACACCCATCATATAGCTCAGACATTGTTCCTTTGGATTTCTACCTTTTATATGCCTGCAATTACATCTTGATTTTGGTATCTTTGAGTTCACACAGACATATAGAATGAGGTTGATCTATTTTTCTACTCCTAGCCACTAAGTTCTTGGCCCAAACGCTTTCAAACACTATTAAGACATTGGCAGAAAATCATAAATATAAGTAGTAATAGATTGTTACCTATACTAAATATACTGCTTTTGTTTCTTCTCAACTTTATTAAGAATATTTTTGTTATAACCTAATAATATTTGAACATATGTAACACTAGGGATTAAAAAGGACATAAAAATAATAAATACTTTATTAAAAAGCATGAATAATAACTGTTGGACTTTAATAGAAATTAATTTAAAAAAAATCACTGTAAAGTTTCTGATTAAGCTTATACTCCAGAAAAATCTTGCAATCATCAGTGAAGGAGTGGAATTAAGATGACATTTGAATATAGACAAAATTTTTCTATATATATACCCAAAGTAAAAAATGTACAAATCCAAATAATTGTACGACATCTTAATGAACTTCAAGGGTAGGAGGCTGTTTTTTTAAATAACTGTTAGGTATCAATTCAGTCAATGGTTTTGCGATAAATCTCAGAGTTTTGCAGTATTGTACCCATACAATTTTTAAAATTTATTTAAGAAGGACTCATTGATGTAAGCATGTTATGCTTTTGTATACAAATGGAAAATTAGAATATCTGAATATATCAGTCAAAGAAAACGAATAAAACTGCTTGCTGGAAACAGATATTGTGTTGATGATGTTTATCTTATATATAACATAATAGTCTCTTTATTGGTAACTTTAATATGCTAATGTAAACATGAAACCCACTATAAAATCATTTAAAGTTTCATTTCTTGTATTTATGTTTTATAGCTGTTTAGAGGTTCATTTATTTTTACAATACAAATCCTTAAAATATGTATGCATAAATATATATCATTGTCTCTTTTAATAAATAAAACAGATTAGAATAAACTAATCTTTATTTAACTTTGGAAAATAAATTTTAAAAATCAGAAAATATTTTTAGTATTGTTTATAGTATTTAGTACACATTTAAAATGGAATTTTTAACACATGACAAACTGCTCATATTCTAGTATCAAACATCATACAAAAATGATTTTCATAAAAAAAAAAATATTAAAAATAAAAGGATTATATAAAAATGAAAGCACCCTTCTTAAATTTTTTTCTCTTTCTCTTTTGGAAATTTTATTTTGAAATGTAATATTGATTGATGTTGTTTGCAGCAAAATTGATGTATTTTCAGGGGAATTAAAATATTTATAAAAAGAAGTCTTAAGTCAAATTGTCCCTGACAATAACAGCATCAAAGCTGGTTTTATCAGGTATATTAAACAACTTTTTGATACTTAACATAATTACTTTCACCCTTTAGTCAGATAGTAAGCTAGAAATTAGCAGTATATATGCAATTAGTTTATGTTGCGTCACTTCAATACTTTAGTGGCAATAATTTAAATTATTGCCATTAAAGTTTTGAAATGAAGTAAAATAAATCACTTTTCCTACATTTAGGTAATATATATTTTTCCAAAATTAAACTTTATTTATTGAATTCATTAGTCAAGAATGAAATTTATCAAATTTGCTAACTTATCAAAAAATGGATTACTCATAGATGAATAAGATTTTTATAAAGCATATCCCTTTATTTAACAATACATTTCAATACTTACATTGAGCCGGAGGCATACAAATATAAGTTCGGAAAAATAAGCTACTTTTGGCTTTAGTTTTTAATCTATTAGCTAATGGTTTGCTAATTTGGCGTATGGCCAAAGCAGCTAATTTTGCTAGGGGAAAAGCAACCATTATCAATTAGAATCACTCTTACAACATAATGTTTTAGCTGTATTTAAATATAAATACAAATAATATTTAGTCAATGTCTTTAAAAGATCACTAATATTTATCAATTCTGCAGATATTATAGTTTGTTTACACTATTTCGTAGTCTGCTAATTTTTCTACTTTTTTTTTCTCGACCTTAGTTAGAAACGCCTTGCTGCTTTGTGAATACCAACCTAAAAAACATAGTTACTTCAAGAATATTGAATATATTAATTTCATTTAAATTTTTTTATCGCTTAATTTTGTGAAATGTCAAGACTATATTTTTTAAATATTTAAAGCACTAAACTAAGATAAATGTTCAAATTAAATTCAGCTTGTTGATTCGAAAAGAATTTATGTTTTCTAACTGTTCATTTATATTTATGTTTTGGAGTACATAAGCAAAATATTCACATTTAGTTCTTTTACAAAAGGAACAGGTTTTCTTAAGTATAACATATCTGTATCGAAATGTGATTCACTATTTCAAAATTAGATTTTCTACTTAATACCATATCTTTTTAGATTTTAAGTATGGAATCGTTTGATCAAATTATGCCATTAAATTTTTCCAAGACTGAATATGCTGGTTTTCTTACTGCATTGGTTGGTTACAAATATGTCATGTCATATCGTGTAAAGTTTATACTTAAGCGTACTCTTTGATTTTTTTGGCTATGTTTTGACACTAAGATGAGCGCCCTAATATTAATAAAATGACAACCCCTAAAGTTACGTTGGAACAACTTTGATATACCCCCCCCCAAAAGTAAGCGCCAAATCTGGCACTCCCTACGGACTTTTTAGGGTTGCTGTTTCTTATTTTGGTGTTACCAATTTAGATTTTTTCAGGTTTTAGGTTTTTGCTGTTGCCAAATTTGGTATTTTCTTGTATTTTGTACCATTTTCTGAGTTTTTTTAAAAGTTTTTTATGTATTAATTATTTGTATTTAGCGAGAATCCGTCTTGGCGAGTAAAAAAGGCGCCAAAACAGGTATTATGGTTGGTGAGGGAAGAAAAAGTCGCCAAATTTCCGATTTGGGGGGGTATATCAAAGTAGTTCCGTTACGTTACTTAAAGCACTAAAAATACTAGGGTTACTGGAAATCAAATTGGTTAGCCTATACTCAAGGGTGCCCCCCATGATTCTCGCCAAGTTGTGGTTGCGGTTGATCGCCAAGCTGGGCAAAACCCAATCGTATTCTGATTGCAACACAGCAACTGTTGTTCTGTGCCAACAAAAATTGCCAATAAAATCGATAGCCAAATAAAAATCGCCATGTATGCCAAGGGGACACCCTATAGTTTTACCAAGAATTCCAGAAATAATTAGGTGGTAAAACTATATTTTAGGGTGCCCCCTTGGCAAACATGACGATTTTTATTTGGCTATCGATTTTATTGACGATTTTTTTTTTTTTTGCACAGAACAATCAGTTACTCTGTTGCAATCAGAATACGACTGGGTTTTGCCCAGTTTGACGATCAAAACTTGCCGAGAATCAAAGGGGCACCCTAAAGTATAGTCTAACCAATTAGGTTTATCATATTTAATATATCAAAGTAGGATTACCAGAAGACTGGCAAAATTATTTGAGCCATGGGTGTGGGTTCTGCTAGGACCCAACCAAAAAAAAATTGGTTAATGAATAGAAGGTTAAAAAGAAAGTTTTTTATCAATATTTTTTTAATTTTCAACACTGTAACTGCTTACAATTACAACATTATATAAAGTCTCATCACTCCTTAGTACACACTTAATGCTTTAAGTTCTGTCTATTCTTTTGAAACCAGTTAATAGATATAGTTGACTCAATGCTTTTATGATGACTGTGAAGGCTAACTATTTAACTTCATTTATTATTTTAATACACTTTCTATCTTATACCTAGACTCTTGAACTCAGTCATAGTAATTTTGTTTTTATTTATTAGTAAAATAAAACAACTTCATTTTGTAACAAATGTGTTATATAAGTTGATTTGGGGGAAAATGCGCTTTAGGTCCCCTCCCTTGCGCGTTTTCAAAATCACTGATGCCGTAACGAAAATTCTACCGCTATTTAAAAGTGAAATTCAATTAGCTACCAATGAAAAGGCTAAAACATATGAGTAATTATTGAGCATGAGCAAGAAAACGCTTCAAATTCGTGAGTTGGCGAAGTAGGGGACCTAAAGTGTAGATTAACTGATGCGATAACTGATGATTTGATAATGTTTGTTATTGAATTCTCTATTTCACTTTATAAGAGCTTTTATCCTTTTGTTTCAACTATTTAAATTATCAAAAACATCATTACTAAACAGATTATCTATTTTACTGCATTTTTATTGAACTAAATTTATTAATACATAATAAAGAATATAAAACAGTTTGAACAAGATAAGTACACAAATTTACTATTTTATGTAACATGGTTAGATTTATGATATATATTTAGAATCAATCTTCTGAATATTTTGTTGAATTTGTCTTGTTTTATACTAATCAGCTTCTCCTTTCAGTTTTAGTTTTTATAACATAAAAATGTTAAACTTAATATGGCATTCCTCAAAATTAATTTCTTTTTCTAATGATTGATTTGTTAGATTGTAGTAATTTTTAAACTGGCTTAGCCATTATTTTAAATTACAATACCTTAATTAACTTTTTTTTTCTTAATATAGTTAGTCAGCGTATGTATAGAATTTAAATCCATTACTTTGAGTTTCATGCAGTAAACAATAAATCTATAAAATGATTATTCAGAATATGATATGTTTAGAAGAGTAAACATTAAATGAAATACTTTTGTATAAAAATTCAAATATAAGAAACTGATGTGCACTTGATCAATGTTACTTCTTTCATTCTTATATTTTCTATCAATTATTTTAAAAGTAGTTGTAAATATATTTAACAATTATATTTTAATTTTTGTTTTAAAAAAGTTTATAATAATAAAAAAATATTTAATTTTAATAGACTAGGTTGCAATTCCTGCTCTTATAAATTATTATTATCATTATTAGTCTTTTTTTAAACATAAACAAAACATATTTGTATGCTTATGCTAATTTTAAAATATATCAATGTTAAGAACTGAATTTATCTTTAATATTATTAGTGGCAATAATTTGCAAGATGATAAAAAAAATTTTGTAAATTACTATTTTCAGGGAATATTTTATTATGCATATCACAAACGACCATTTCTTTAATAATGATCTAATGAATATCATTTTCTTTGAATTTATTTTGATTTTAACTTATTGACATTATAGTTGTGCAATTCTGATTTAAAATAAGCATTCTTTTTACATTTTGCATCATTTTTTTTAAAGCAAGTTTACATTTAAAGTAATGAATAATTTTTGGCTTAGAATGAAGAATTTTATATTCATTTAACTATTGATGACAATAAAACTGAGAACAGAATACAATTGAGAGGATGTAAAAGATTAGAAGAGAATTTAAAACCAGAACTTGAAGTATTGAGACAGGTATTATTTTCTTTAAATGTTTAATCAGTTTTAGTATCTTTCTATGAAATAAAATATTTAAATATTCACATCTAAATATTTGTGAAAATTTTATGTCCTATTGGTTTTTATAATATTTGCTGGTTTTTAATTCTTTGATTTTATTCATTTGATTGTTTTCTAATGAGTGTTAAATAATTATTAAGACTGGGTTTATTGCAATTTACAATTCTCACACCAAGTATTGGCATGACAATCTAACTTTAGCTTTGGAATCCCGCAATGTTTCAAATATCACAATTTCTAATATTTCATTAGAATCACTTATTACATAAATATTACAATAATACTAGAAAGTATTTTTACAAAGATGACATAGTAAAAAAAATTATAAATTAAGTATCACACAGTCTACAACAGATAACAGCCAAGCTATAAAGTTAAATCTATGATGTAAGTAAAATACATTTTCATCAAAACTCAAATTTAACCAAACAGTGGGACCCATCTTAAAAAAAAAATAAATAAAAGAAAAAAAATCAGTTTAGTGCTATTTAAATCACATTGAACTGGGCAATAAAGCTAAATCTACAACATAAAAAAATGCATTTTTATGAAAAGTTGAATTTTATTAAACCAGACAGTGGCTCCCATCTTAAAAATATTCAGAGTAGTGCAATCTAGCCTTGGTTTGAACTAAGCAATAAAAACAAATTTGTAAGGTAAAAATACATACTTACAAAATCAGTCTCTAATCAATCAACATTACTATTCTGGACAAATCTAAATACAAATACATAAAATATTCATAACATATACTTGATACATAACATAAAATATTACATTAAAAGCAATATTAATTAAAAGCATAAAATAAAAGTAACTCACCTAATCAGTGATTCCTGAATCGTCGACATTGAAAGTCTCAAATTATAGCTAAATAAAAGCAAATTAATAATCAAATGCTTGAAGGGTTACTACTGCACAAAACAAATTTTGTGCATACACACGATCATTTTATGTCATGAAACAAAAGCTACACAATAAGCCAGTTTAACGCATTTTATCGTCTATACAGCCATCTTGTCTTTGGCTAAATAATCTTTAATGAAAAATAATTCAATTTAATATGCATTGGAAAATAATTTCTTCCTTAATAATTTAAATATTAACTTAAAGTGTAATCTTACTCAAAATTAATATTAATGATTAAGAAAATTTTACTATGGACTGTATAAAAAAGTTCCCAAACTAATAATTGGTACAGATTTAGTTCTTACCAATTATTTTTAATAGTCTAATAATAAATAAAATAGTAATGATTCCAAATATGAATTTTTGGATGAAAATTTATTATTTTATGTTTGTTAAATTTAAAATTTTTATCATATTAATTTAATTGAACTAAAAATATGAATATCTATGAATGATCAAAAACATTTTCATATGTCTTACATTTAGTTATTTTAATATCTAAATTACAACAAGCTATAGTTTTCATAACGAGTACTGTTGTAATTCATATTGACTGTAAAAAAAATTTTGATTAAAACTATAAAATTTTATTACTATACTTATTTATATGTATTACTTTATTTCTAATATATTTTTAAAGTAGCACATATATTTTAGTCAATTCATTTTGAATAATATTAAATGCATCTGAAAATACAAAAGTTTTAAAACTTATTTTGAGAATAAATTATGCCCATAAGTGTTAATTTTTAATATAAATTTAAAACATTTTTAGAAACAATATAATTTGAGTTATTTTGTTTCTTAATTTCTTTATTTCATCTTGTAATCAATTTTAAAAAGACTGTTAATCTACTAAAAAATTAAACTTATATTAAGTTTTGTTAAGATTTATGGGGTCATTTTAAAAAAATGGTGCTATAAGGTATATGATAAAAAACATGTCTTGTGTGTGATAGAAATTGAAAATATTTGGATGTTTTCAGTTATAGTTTCTCTTGCTGTTTTTCAGCTGTTTCCTACTTGCCAAATAGTTTGGATCATTGTATAAATTGGGTATGTAAAAATAAACTAATATGAAAGACTGACATAGAAATTTTGTATATAATAGACTGTTAGCACTCTGGCCTTCTGTTCAATAGCTTATACCTTCAATTTCCACCTGAAGCAGGGATATTGCTAGTGATTCAGAATCCACTTTAATTAGTAGGTCACAATCTTATTCAGCCTAGTATAAAAAAATGACCAATCAAATCAAACATGTCTCTTATGGGAACACTTATTTATGCTACAGATGTTTATTCAATTGTTACCTGTTTTTCAAGACAATTTTCTAAAACATTTGTTGTTTATTATAATTTATTTTTCACAATTTTTCATATAAATTATAGATACTTCTGTTTCTATAAAAGCTTGTTTTAGATTTCCTAAAATTTGATTAAATATGTTAAATTTTAGAAAGTATGACAATTTGCAAAATATAAGCCAAAAATAATTTAATTTTTTACCGAGCATTCAAAGTTTTTCTTTGCCAAAATCTTTTTCAATGTATTTCCAAAACTTATTAATGAGAAATGCCTAACTATGTCTCCTCAACTCTTATATCTAAACATTATTTGAAGTCATTGAAATGTTATTAATTTTTTGCATACAAATAAATTCAAAATCTTTTTTAAATTTGATGATATAGTTTACCTATTAAATTTTGTACATATATATATATATATATATATATATATATATATATATATATATATAATTACTTAAGTAGTTTAAAAAATTTTAAATTTTAACTATTGATAACATTGTTTAACCTTTATTTGCATATTTTTCCTCTTTGATTACTTCTTTAAAATTTCTCAGCGAAACCTTGATAGTAAATAACACTTTGAGAAGATGAATCTTGATAACAAATGAAATATTCAAAATATATTAATATTACATGCATTTGTGTATTCATATTAAAAATTGCTTTTTATTTACTCATTTAAGCAACTTTGACTTGGTATTATTGGAAGTTTCTTTAGAAATTTTGTCTATTAAGTTTGTGTTGTCTATATATATATATATATACTATTTTAATTTTAAAATTAAATTATTCATTTGTTAGAGTTATTTAAAATTAATTCATCAAACAACATTAACCTTAAGTTGGAATGTTCTCTGGTGACATTGATCTGTGGTGTTCCGACTTCAATGTGAACCTTTTAGAATCAACGCTAATTGATGTGAAGAACTTTGAGAATGACCATAAGATGGTTTTCAGTACCTCAAATTCTTATACAGGATTTTTTACCACTAATAAACATCTGCCCTCGTATCGTCCCCAGATTCTCTTCAATGATCAGCCTCTTTCTTATGTCAAACATCAAAAGTACTTGGGATTCGTTTTGGATCAGGAGATCACGAGCAATGGTCGCACAGTAAATTTAGTCAACAAGAATCGCAAAAGACTGAATATTCTTAAGTATATTTCTGGAAGAAACTGGGGTGCTGATGAAAAAACATTTAGGGCAACGTATGTTGCTCTTATCAGGCCTATCTTAGAGTATGGATTCTCAGTATACTTCTGCACCTCACCAACTAATCTTCTCAAACTAGAAAGGGTTCAGTTGAGTGCAGCTCGTATCGTAACAGGTTTGAAGAGCAGCTGCCCAAACAACATAGTACTTTATGAAGCAAATCTTCCACCACTTGGTCTTGTAAGAAACTCAAACTTGGTTAAATATTTTAACAAATTAAGAAGTTAGAAAAACCAAAATCGAACATATGAATATTTGTGTAAATGGATAAATAATCAAAGATTAAAGAAGAATAGCCCATTCAGTTTAGCTGATAAAATGAAGATAATTTCCCAATCGGTAGAGCATTCCTTCCTTAGACCTTGTGTTAGCCCACTTGAAGGCCTACCTGGTGTTCACTTCCACACTGAACTTTTGTCTGATGCAAACAAGAACTCAGATGCTTCCGACTATCAGAGACAGTTGGCTCTAGAAGTCATAGATGGCATTCCCAGTGATGCCACTTTGATTTACACAGATGGCAGTGAAGACGAGTTGAATAACACTGGGAGCAGTGTCTTTATTGAGAGTCTTTCTATTCGGTTTTCTAGATGCAACCTGGACAATTTCTAGGTATTCAGAAGCGAATTAATTGCCATAAATGAAGGATTAAACATCATCCTCCACGGGACTAAATCTAGTGACATTTGGATCCTCACCTACAGGACTGGAGTGGAGTGTGCCACTTTGTGAGCATGCAGATAATCACCCATTTTAAAAATCTTGCCAAGGGTAGAGAAGTCCACTTTCAGTGGATCTCCCATGTTAACATCCATGGTAACGAAGCTGCAGACATCTTGGCTAAAAGAGGTTGTTCTGAGGTGCACAATGGGGACTACACACTAACTTACAAAGAACTTCTCACTATAAAGAAAAAAGAAGTGAGGCAAGTCTGGCTCGCCCCTCGCACCCATCCCTGGTTTAGCAATAAGACCCCGGGGGCGCGTTGGATTTCGTTGGTGACAGACATGATCAAACGGCCATCTTGAGACTCAGAAGTGGGCATCTGAAATGCATGAGGTTCGACTCTGGGCACAAAGCCTTTTCATTGTGCAATAAATGCAATCAGAGGCCGGCTTCCCCTGATCACATCCTGGATTGTTTGGGGTTCACTCTGGTGAATGTTTGCGCAAATCCACTACTGGTGCTCCACTTAACTAGGGTTCACGGTGTCATGGATTTGATCTAGCTGACGCTAGATCTCTGAGGGATTTCATACAGCAACAAACATATTAATAACCAGTAAAAGCAAATAAAAAAAAAAGATACAAGTTATTTAGCAAATAGTATTTTATACTAATCATACCATTTTATTTGTTTCATTTCTGAATAAAAGCTTTTGGTTTTATTAAAGATTTTATTTTTAAATTTTTTTTATTGTTTAAATGATATTTCCTTAAATATTACTTTTGGAAAAGGAAAGTAGCATACTTTTTCTAAATAATTATGAGTAAACAATACTTGTTTCACAGATTAAAGAAAATTAGTTTTACATTTTTATTGTTATTAATTATAATAAAACTAAAGTGTAAATGGATTGTTTTTGTTTTTGGATTTTTAATTTTCCTTTCAGATTAGATTAAATTATCATATATTTTGGCTTATTTTTAAATGTTATCTGGTCTGAATAATTTTATTTACAACCATATTAATAAAATTTTATTTACATAATCCTTCTTTATAGCTTTTATTTTAAAATGTAGCTTATGATCAAATGGTATATAAATTATTGATAAAAATCGAACATAGGAACCATGGAAAAATCTTCGAAAAAATGTTTCATGTCATTTATAAAGTTTCATAATGTGGATATTTTTTACATGATATTAAGAAAATATTAATATTTAAATGTAAAACAGGTTTTTAAGAAACAGTAAATGCATTTCTTAATGTTATTTAGAAAAATATAAATCAAGCTGAAAAATAAATGAGACATGATTGTCATAATATCAGGCTATTCTGTCTGAGCTTTCTTGGATGCAATATAAACTTCTAAAAGGGAAATATTCCCTACTAAATTCCAATGACTGATAAATAATTATTTATTGAAATATATACAATAAAAGGATTTACCTAAGAATTTATGAATTTTATTGGTAATATTCAATCAACCTAAAAATAGCAGTAAGATGAGAGGAGTAATAAATAATTTTCATACCAAAATTCCCTATTAATTGCATGAATAAAAGCTTACAAGGAAAATAAAAAAATTCTAAAAATATGAAATAAAGTAATAATATAAATAATGAAACAGTATTTTCTAGTTTTTTTATTCCAGCATTTATCTCTTTTCTGTTTGTGAATGTTGGGAAACTATTTCTTATAGTTTTCAAGCATTTTTTTAATATTCTCTTAATATAGAGAACAGTTATATTGATATTAAATGATATTGTGACCAAAAAATGAGGGGTTTTTTTTTGTGCATGTTTAAGGAAAGAATGAATTTATTGCAAATCAAACAAAAAGTTACTTATGTTATGATGGAGATGACTATTTATCTTCTGAGTCTTTGTGTAAATTTGAAGAAAGAATTCAAATCAACAATATTTTAATGGAAGGGTTTGTAAAAAAATTGAATTGAATATAAAAGTAACTATACAGCATTACAAATATTTCATAATTATAACAGCATATTAAATATTTCATAATTATTACAGCATAACAAATATTTCACAATTATTTGTAATACTGCTAACCATTAAAAATTGATTAATATATTAATAATAAAAATTAAATAAACCTACTTTGTTTCACCACAATGTCATGGTCTCATTTGTCTAAAATTTTCTTACTTCATTCAAGTCAAAAATACTTTAATCAAATGAGGTTTCATGATTTATTTCATTATCATCCCTGTTTGTTAAATTTCACGTACACCTCAAATTTCTACTTGTAGAGCATTGACTCAAAATATTTTCATTTACAAGCTACTCTTTAATCATGCTTTCTATTTCTTCTGAAGATGATTAATTAATATCAATACATTTTTTAGTATCTAATAATATAACTCATTAACTTTTTTATTGTCCAAAATAATATTCAACCATTGAACTTAATATATTTTGTTAAAGTAGAATAGATATTCCCTTCAATATTATTTTGGTAAATGTTTTTCCAATAATATTTTGGGTCTATCTAGTCTGTTTCATATATAATATTGAAAAAGAAATTTAGTGAATTTAATATATTTTCATTGATTGAAAGAAAGCTGTAAACTAGAAAAGGATAATAACTTTTGTTACATACATGATTTTATTTTATATATCTGGCAAGATAATCTTTAATTACATTCTTTGAATAATTGAAAGAAAATTATAAATGATTAAATTTTAGGTGAGATTAGAAATTTATTAAAATTTTTCCATAAATTTTTGTATTTTGCTCCATTAGTTTTTTTTTAGTTATGATTTTTTCATTATTTTTTTAGCAACATTGTATATTATAAATTTATTCATAAATTCTTCATATGTAATAAGCTTTATATAAATAAAATTTTAAAATCAATGATTTATTTCTGAAGTATTCAGCATATAAGATTTGTTATTTTTTTTCAGATAACCATTAGAAATATTTACATTTTTAACTGAATTTTTTAAACTTTGGTATTAAATGTGTACATGTAATATGTTCGCTTATGATTGAAAAATGTTTATATTTAAATAGGTATGATATATGTTTTAAAATAAAGCATAAAATCATTTTATTTATAAAAGTCATTTATTGCTATTGTAATAATTGTTTCTTTTTCTGATTATTTATATAGCATTTAAATCACTGTAGTTCGATATCAAATATGCTTAAGGAGATTCAAAATATATTGGTATGTATGTATAAGTTAAATAATTATTTAAATAATTTTTAACTTTAAATTATAAAACATATTCATTTTTCTAGGAGCAAAATGTTTGCACAAAATCTCGACTGCCAAGTGATATCTGCACTAATTATAGTATTTTGCTTCAACAAATACAAAGCTGTGGATGGGAAAAGTATTATTAAATTTTGTATCTTTTTATTAATTATTTTCTTAAATAAGTTACTAAATACGTTAACTTAAATGTGTTGCCAACATTAAATTTTTACAGATCTTCAATTAAACATAAATAATCATTAAAGATGTGTCTGTTGATAATGTTTTTTAGCAATTATTAATGTAAAGGAGTTTTATGGTCTCTTGCTTGTTTTATTTTTGAATAAAAATTAATTAAAAAAATATCTGATATTAATTTAAGCAAATTCTGTTTAAAGCTATTAAATGTAAAGGCTCTTTTTTACTTTTTTTTTATTTACTTTGAAAATATTATTTCATTGATTTTGAAATATAGAAATGAAATTAACTGCAATGTGAATTTAAATAGTTGAATAATTTCAGTCCAGCAAAGATATATTTGTTATTTTTTGTGCATCATTATTTATTTAATTATTTATTATATGAATCAAATTACTAAAAAAGTATTTACTTAACCATTCTGTAACATTATATATAAATATGAACTGATAGAAAGAATGACCATAGTCATGGGGATTCTCTTAATAAGTCATATTTTTAATAGATGCATTCATTAATAAACAAATTCTTTTGTACGTATGAAACGTATGGTACTCACAATTAGCTTCATTATTTAATGTGCATCACTTCTAATATCACATATAAGCTAAAATTCTGTGTACAGGTAATATATTTCTTACTAAATTTATTCTAAATATTATATAATATTATATATATTTCTTACTAAATCTAATTGTGTTTAACTAGAAACACAATTACAATTTACAAATAATCTTTGTTCAGCATTTCTAATCTAACATGAAAATAGAGAACTTTATCTTTTATAATTTAATAAAATGTATATATTTGTTCTGTGACTACTATTTCCTATATTTTGTTTAATTTTTTTTTAGTAAGCTTGTACAATGTCTTATTTAATGTATTGCATTGTTATTTTTGTGATTAATCTTCAATATTATAAATAGTGTTCTCATTTTAATGCATACAAAATTCAAAAATTTTTTGTTTGCATTATTCATTGTTGACTGTGTAATAATGGAAAAATTGCATAAGATAATATCTTAATAGGAATCAAAATGGGTTGAATTATCATTTGTAATGAGAAGTAAATTATTCTTATTTTATGGTGAAGATTTGTTTCACCAAATAACATATTTATTTTATTTCTGTTGTGCAATTTTATTTGGACCTAAAAACAGAAGCGTTTTTTTTTTTATTTATTATTATTTTTTTTATTTACTTGTTTCAGTTATTGATACATTTAATGCAACTTTTCTGATAATTTTTATAAAATAATTTTTAATTTCTTATTGTGTTTTCAGTGGTGTATATAAATTATTTGTTTTAATTACAATTTGAGTTATTTAAAGATTCAGTTCAGTTTTTGAACTGCAAAATGAAAGTCTTAAACTACTTTTTATACTTTTAATTCATAAAAAGTAGATTGACATTTAAGCATTTTGCTTCATTACAAGTATAATGTATTATATTCTATATTTTTTTATTTATGAAATCAAAATAATTTTACTTTAAAAGATCAAATTAAATTTAAAGATTTCTAATTAACTAACATAGATATTGGGAAAACGTTATATATAAAATAATAGTATATGTATAATAGTATATGTTATATATAAAATAAATCTAAATAAAAAATCATTTATTTTCTTTAATTTTAAAATTTAAATATATAACTTGTTAGTTTAAATAATATCTAATTGATGTTTATACAATTTATATATTGGCACAATAATTATAAATAACTAGTTTTCCACCCTTGAATTTTTCCATTCTTATGAGATAAAATGTTTTTTGGAAAGAATTTATCTTTTTAAAAGTAACTAAAAAATTCCCTTAAATCCAGTGGGTATTCCAGTGGATAAATTCACATTTTTAAAACATATTTAAATATGTTTGATTTGTCAATATTTTGTTTTTTAAAGAATGGGTTAATTATAATTTTTACATTTTGCTTTGAACAAAATAATTAAAAAATTAATTTTTTGCATGTTTATTTATGTGTTTATCATTTATTTCTAGATTTCTAAATTAGTAATTTATAATTTCTTAAATATTTTATAATTTTATGTTTTTGCATTTGATAGATTTAATTAATCAATTTGATTACTGAATAAATCATATTTATCATCTGTGAAATTATAGGAAGCTGTGAAATATATAATTTTATATATCCCACTAAATAAATATAGTATTTAATGGCTTTTTACAGTATCTAGTAAAATAATAAAAATATCATTAATGCTACTTTAACGCAATTTAAGATAAAATTTTAAATTATTTTCAGAGTTAAATATATAAGTTCTGACTTTGAAGTATTACATTTGAAATCAATAGATGCTTATGATAGGGAGCATATTTTGAAAGTCTGGATTCCTGAAAAGGTAACATTTTTAATTGAAAGTTATAGTTTACTTTATTTATGATTACAATTAATTGATGTGAAACTTATTAATTAAAATAATTTGTGTTAAACTAAAAATACAGAACTGTAAAATATAAACTTGCATCTTTTTTTACAAACTTACTTCAAAAAATGTCATTTACTATATTGAATATGGTTTATGCTGCATCATTATTAATATTTTTCAACGTGTTTGATAGTGTACTGATTTTCTGATGGCAATAAAATTTATTAAATTATATGTTTTTATTTTAAGACTTGGATATATCAATTTAACTAATGTTTAACCCATTAACTGCCACTTTAACATTTAAAGACATTTAGTTTAGACATTTAAATATGTTAAAAAGTATTATATTCTTGCAACAAATTATTCTTGGTCAAAGAATCCTTTGTTACTATAAAACTCAGTAGCAGCAATAATCTGTATATAATATCACATTATCCAGACAATTTTGAATATTATACAGAAAGAATTTATATAAATTTTTCAAATCCTTGTCTTGTATATCATTTTTATTGTATATTTTTAAGTATAAAAGATATAAATTGTGTATATTAAAAAAATATGGATAGTATTGTGTCATTGATCAAATAGAAAAATTTTCCCCTTTATATTATATTTTTAAGATATAATAAAAGAGTAAGTTAAGAGAACAAAATATGTTTTTAAAAATGCTCAAAATCAGTCTATTTGATTATTATCTTGCAAATTACTGTCAGGAGAACGATGCAATGATAAGTATGACAGTTAGAATACATAAAAATATGCAAATAAAAACGAATGTATTTATTAACCAAATAATTTAAATGAAAAGTAAAATTATGCTCAATTAAACAAGAATTTGTATCACAGCTCCTTTAGTAGATAAAGTTCTTATGAATGTACATTATATTTATCAGTATATATATTAAAACTCAAATTATAAATATTTATAATGTTATGTATAAGCATTTTAGGTATTTGACTTCATGTATGTACATATTTCTTTTTTGATGTTGCATCAGCATACTTGCCTGTACCTAGACAAGAAATATATATTTATATAGAAACAATTATGTATTTTTATGCAATGTTGTATGTATGTTTCAAATCAGAGAATTTTTTGAAAGTTTAAACTTTTGTATAACTACATTCTTAATTTTTTTTTTATTATATCATTAGTTTCCAAATGAAGCACCTAAGCTTGAATATGATTTGCCACAAGAATTCAATTATAAATGGTTACCAGTGAGTAACTTTCTTTTATTTAATTTATATGTATTTTAGAATTGAATAATTCAGCATTAAATCACAGTAAAATCAATTTTTTAAATGGAATTTTCTAAATGAAGTATTTAAATCTAGAACCAGTGTAATGATGTTTTTTGAAATTGTTATATTATTTGCTTTCAAGAAAACGATTATTTGACATACAAATGTATTTAGTGAAATATATATTTAATAATTTAATTAATCAATTAATAAGAGTTCAGAATATTTATTTCAAAGTCTATATAAGTGGTGTTTAAATAACATGATCTCTAAAATTCTGAAAGTTTTAGATATTATAGGTTTACTAATAACTTCAAAAACGTAAAATATAAAGTGCTTTTTTTATTCTATAAGTTATGTAAAATATGCATGTTTGAATTAAGATGGCAGCTGAATGGTTAGCTTTCTAGCTTTCTGTTCATGCATTCAATTTGCACTTCTGGTGTCTTTTCATAACAATTTAGAATTTAAACTATTTATTACATTCAAATAAGCCTTTGTGATCAAAAAGTGACTATAGAAGAATAAAAAACCAAACCATACTCATGGTTAAAACATTTAAAATCTCAATATTAAAAATTTTATTTCAATCTAAATTAATGTGTTTTATATATAAATCCTTTGAAAATGTAAGTTCAATATTGCTTAGCTTTAAGTAATTTCAAAGTTTTCTTTACTTAAAATTATTAAGTGCTTTGATGCGCATAATTGCATGATGAATTGCAATTAATTAGAAATAAATATTTATTCAAAGTCTCTATTAATAATGCATACAAATTTTAATTATTTTTTTAAAATATAGCTTATATATGTATATACTGCAAACCATTGTTTTTATGAACTCTTAGGGACTGATAAAATAGTTCATAAATTTTAAAGTTCGTAAAATAGAAAGAATATTATTAAATCTTAAAACTTTATCAGATTGCTTTCTTTTTGTAAATAAAATACTATTAGAAAAATTATTGAGCATTCTCTATAAAAACATGCAAAATAAATTTGTATCTAAAACACTATTTTTATTTTATTTATTTTTTTTTTTTTATGATAAAATCAGGTTCACACACAATATTTTTTTCTATTTCAAAACTACATTCTTAAAAACAATTTTTCATTATGCTCTCATATATTATTTCTTATCATCATCTTTTATTACTTTTCATCCAATACTTCTTAGGTACAAATTACATCAAATCTTTATATAAAATGTTCTGAAATGATAGTTTGGCCTCCAATGTTGTTCTTTGTTTAAGCCATATTAAGATATTAGGTTTAAGCCATATTAAGATATTAGGTTAAAGTTCTTGGCTGTCTACAACATCAGTGGTATTTTTTTTAATCAAGCCTATATGTCAAAATGATGATTCACAAGTGCATAGTAACTAGAGTGCCCATTTCATAAGGCAATTCCAAGCCGTGATCATTACTTACTTTTTTATACGTTCTAATACTTACTTTTTAACTATAGTTATAGTTGCACTTGTAGCTATTGATTATATTTTGATACATAGGCTGTAAGAGTAACAGGAGAAATTTCACACAAATCATTTAAAAAATCCCCAGGATTTCAACATCAGCAGTGCAATTAGTCATTGATCTTCAAAGAATTTGAAATTCTTCTATAAAATTGTGAATCCCAAGTTTCTCAACCATAAAAATAAAGCAAAAGTTAAAAATGAAAAAAAAAAAAAAAACAAGATAAAGAACATTAATTGAAATATGTTTGAAAGAAATTTTTCAAACTTTTAACTCATGAATGAAAATTAAAATTATTTTTTCTTGAGATCATGTTAGGAACCAGTGACTAGTTCTTAACATAATGATTGTTTATAAATTAAAGGTTTGTAAAAACTAGCATCTACTATATAAACATTGCAAATTAGTGCATTGTGTACACATTTAATACTAAATTAACTTATTGTATCTTTAAATTTTATTTTCTTTAAAAAATTTTTTTATTTTGTTTAGTTTGTTGAATTGTGTTTTTAAATTTTGTTTTGTTTATAAAAAATGGAATTTCATGATTTATTTCATGTATATGCCTTATTTATTTAAAAAATATATTTTTTGCATAAATTTTGCCTTAAACTTTCAGTATTTTATTGGATGAAATTGGATCAAATTTTCATTTGTTGAATTCAAATATATATATATATTGATAATATATCAATTTGATATATGTTTTCGTGATATAATTTATGTATAATAATTTAAATAGAAATTATGCTAAACATTAATGCACTGTGTACCTTTACCTGTACTTAAATGGCATATATTTTGAGTATTTTTATATATATATATATATATATAATTAACTACATTATTTCATTTAGGATGATTCCTTGTTAAACCTGTATGCTGCTTTCAAAGAAAAATTAAATGTATTTGCAGAATTTTGGAATAATATGGATGAAATTGATTCCAAAACATGGGTAATTGAGCCTGAACATCCCTGTAGAAAAGATTGTAAAAGGAGAATAGCCTTAGGTAATTTAAAACTTATATGACTTTAAATAAAACTAATTGAATACTTTATTATTTAAAAAGTATAGAAATCATCATTTTTTATTACTTAATAATATATCTAATTTAATTCTAAATAGTATTATAAATTTAATTTAAGATTAAGCTTTGAAATAAAAAGTTAATTCAAGTTTATTTCCATAGCATCAAAATTTATTTATTTAACTGAATTATGCAGTAAATGTACAGCTATTATTGTTGCATAGGATGCCCACTAAAGTCCCTTGTTACCTTCTTAATTTCGGAACAACTACTGCTATTTTTATAAACGTGGTGTCTTGGTATAGTAAATCTGATATGTGTTACCGAATGAGACCACTCACAGTGCTACCTGTTGGAAAACTGCAGAGTTAGCTTTTGTATATCGAAAAGGGTGTGAGGTAGAGGAAAGAAGTGAATTATAAAGTTGTAGAGCTTTATCAATTATGTATGAAAAAACCCATCATTGACATGGATGGGAAGAATAAAACGATTAAAATGATTTTGTATTTTCGTGATTTGTTACTCTGTGAAGGTGACAAAAAACTAAACAAAGAAGAAAACAGTTTGATATAAACTGTTTACCTTCATTTAAGATATTCAAACTTTGCATCATCAGCTGTAATGCGTATTTAGATTCTCATTTGAATTTTAAATTGCACACGTTAGAACATAGAGGGTGAAATGTTGGCACAACCGTAATGCGTCATTTCCTGCAATGTATGTGGAGTGGTGATAGGTATGATTTCTGAGAGGTTATTTTCTCAAGAAAATGTGCAGTGGAGTTCAGATTAAGGGAATGTGGAGGCCATTGTTTAAAACCACCAATTATTTTATTCCAAAGTTGAAGTACTGTTTCACTAGAGATGTGTTGTGAACAAGCACTCTATCATGTTGAAACTGTACATTCATAAGATTAAACACTGGAAGGTTCTCTACAAAATCAGCCATTACATTATGCAACAGTTCTAAATACTGTGCACCTGTTTAAGTGTCACCGTAAAATATTGTACCAATCAATTTGCTACTGTAAATTGCACTCCAAATGTTAATCACAAACCTCACTTGATGTTAAACTTCAGTAAAACATCTAGGATTTTCCAGCATCTAGTAATGTTTTGTCTGTTGTATATGCCATACCATGAAAAGCATGCTGCATCCATCAACACTAATTCTGCCAAGAATGTTAGCTGAACCTGTATCTGATTCATAAAGAATTTGCACCATAAGTAGTGTTGTTTGACATCCCCATCCAATTAAACCTGTTGGTAGATAAGGATAAGTATCTGATTCTTTTAGAATTTTACAAATATAAATTTTTGAGAGACTACACTCACTGATCTGCCTTGTGCTTCATTTTGGGTATGCAAGACGATATGCTAGTACCTCATCTGGTTGAAATTGTTGTTCTATCTTTTCTGGTCTACCAGATCAAACTCAACTAATGCAGCCTGTCTTCCTTTAATATTTTACAACTGGTAGGATGGTTTGATAAGAAGAATGTGAGCCTGCTGGGAAATGGTCCGGGTACAACCTTGCTGCTGATCTTGTCTTGTGTCCACATTCACTATTCAATAAAACCATCCTACAATACTCACTTTTGAAAAATTCATTCATGGTTATAATCTTCAACATAGTAAAAACAGAACAAGATATCTTTTCAATGCTAGTGGTCTCAAATGAACAGATGTGACGTTTTTTACATATTTGCATACTGCAACAATGTCAAGCATTAAGTGCAATTGCATTGAGTTGAGATCAATACAAGAATGCAATTCTTGGTGTTTGAAACAGAGTCCTTTGGACTAGAAGTAGGAAGCGATACCACTGTTCTACATTGCACTGTTATGTTTAGCCAAAAAAAAAAAAAAAATACAACATTTTCTCCTTCTGTTCACATTTTATGATGTCACAGTATGGGAAATCATAAAAATAAAAAATGAATGTTTTTACTGTCTATTTTTCACATCCATGTCAATTAAGTGTCTTTTCATACTAAATTAATAATGCTCTACAACTTTGTATTTCACTTTTTTCCCCTATTTTTACCAATTTTGAGATACAAAAGCTAACTCTGCAGTTTTCCACCAGGTGGTGTGAGTTTTTTCATTTAGTGCTTATCTGATTTACTATACATAGACATCATGTTTATGAAAATAGCAGCAGCCATTCCAAAACAAAGAGGTTGACAAGGGACTTAAGTGAGCATTCTGTATTAATAATATAATTATTTTAAAGAAAATATTAAAAAGTATATATATATTCTTGCAAATGTATTTAAATTAAAATCACACAATTTATGAATGTATTTACAAAATTTTAAAATGATATTCTTCATTTAGAAAATTTATTTATCCTAATTAATAGTATATTTTGTAATATATGTATGTAACATCATGTTGATCTAAACATTCCAGAATTTCAAGAAGGAATGCATTTTTACCTCAAAATGAATTGAAGGATTAAATGATCATATTTATTGATAATATTTATGATCAATTAGAGTAATACAAAATCTGGTTGTAATAAGCCAAAGTTTTGATTAGAAATATTCTCTAATCATTATGAAAATAATATTTTGCATGTCATTTATCAGCAAATTTCTACATTTCCATTTGCTAAATAAAATTTTGTTATGAGAATTTTTCTGAAAAATATATTTCATCCTTATAGTAATTGATCATAGTCAAAATAACTTGAAATTTCTAAAGTAAAAATATCTATTATAAATATGGGCAGATGTTATCTTAAAAGAGCAACTTTTGTTGTGATTGTCAGTAAAATCGTAGGAATTACTTAATGTATTTGTCAACTGCTTTCTGAACTTTAGTTTATATACTTGTCCATTTGATTAATGATTTCTCTTATTTTGTACAGTACAATAGTTATTTATATTGAACAAGGATATTAATTTTTTGTTATATTCAACTTTAGTAACAAAATGTAGTTCATAGTATATGTGTATATATTATTCATATAAAGAGTTAATGTGTGATTAAATTTATTATTCCATTAACAGATTATTCCATTAATAGTACCATTAATATGACAAATTTAAGAACAAGTCGCAATAAAAAATGAAAAATATATATATTTCTTATAATCTAAAGGGATACACAATTTTAAAAATTTCTTGTACAATTATTCATAGTAAATTAAGTATTATAGATGCATTTCAAATTAATTATTTACACTTAGTTACTTAATAAATAGAAAAAGTAAAAAATCTTGATTATTTTTATAACATAATATATATAATAGGTATTTTTTTTAAATTTTTTATTGCTCTAAGAAAGTCATCAAATGTTAAATCATCAGCATTTAATATGTTTGCTTTTTAGATCCAAGCTTTAAATTGATGTTCTTGTGTGTTATGTGTCCTAGTTTTCTATGAATGAATTAAGATGTACAAAAAATAAATAAATAATGTTTCTACATCCTCTAATTAATTTTCTGTATAATCCTTAAAATCTTATTGCATTTATGTAAAAAAAAAAAAAAAAAAAAATAAGAACTATTAATAACTTTAGAATAGGTATAGAAGCCTAATTAACAAATTTTAAGGTGCATTTCTAGATCGCAGCTATAAAACTACCCTTTTTTTTCATTTTTAAATTTTAAATGTGTTATTTCAGCTTCGGGAGTATCCTTATTACTAGTCGTAAATCCTCTTATGCCCACTGCTATACCAATGTGCAACTATTTAGGACCTGAAAGAAGTAAGAAATGTTTAATGCTGAAATTAATTTAATGTTGTATAGTAAGTTTCATTAAAAGAAATTCCTACTTGTTAAAATTGATCATTATCAATTAAATGTTGCACTTTTTTTTTAAGTTTGCGTCTGCTAAATAATGTTAAAAATTCTGTTTCAGCCAAATATTTTTGTTGCAATTTTTTTAAAAGAAGATCATGCAGCGTGCAGTTTTAATTATCAAACATTCAATCTTCGATAAAAATCAATGATTTGTAGTCTAACTGGTATTGCACATGTTGTTATAACCAGAAGCATTCTCGGTATAACTTGAAGGCACTGAGTGTAGTGTTTATCATAATACAATATTTATCAATTATCTGAATTTATGTTTAATTAGCAACTATAAAAATAATTATTGATGTTTCCAAGTAATGTGAAACATTGTCTTTCAAAGGTTTTGGCAATTAAATTATTGCACCGTATGTTATTTTTAAAACTTTTTAAATACAATAATGGGAAAAAATCTGATATTTAGTTAAAGAAAATACATTTACTAGATCTATATATAGTGATTGTTTCCCACTAGATTTCTTATTTTATACCATGTATATATATACAAAAACAATGCACACAGAATAATTTGAGCTATCATTACAAAACTTGGCAGGGATGCATTCTGGCAAGAGGTATGCAAATGATTAAAATTTCAATTTCAATAAAACAAGAGTAATTACTCTATGCACATATGAAATTAACAAATAAGAGAGTTTTAAAGCATTCTTCTGCCTTTGGGTTATTCAAAAAAAAAACCTGTCTCAACTTGGATGGACAGCATTGTGAACAAGCATATTGGCTGTCTTTTCAGTCTGAGCAATATGGTAGTTATTCAGTATTGGCAACAATGGATCACAGAATGGTTAGTCTATTGTCACAGAGTCAGGATATCCCAAAGACTCAATTGTTCAGAGAATTTGTTATCAAGAACTGCCACATCTTTACCAACAAATCAATAGAATGGCTCAACAGCATTTATAACCTTACAAACAGGTGATTGGTTTAGCTAATGACCATTAAGGCACCTACCATTAACTTTATGTCATATGTAGCATTGAATGGATTTTTGTTGACTTCAGGCAAGTAGGTGTTTGACCAACTGGAAATATGTGATCTTCAGCAATGAAACTCTATTCAGTCTCAATGCTGATGACCAGAACATTTCCATATTGAGGTAGCTGGTTCGATCTGGCATTAGTTGTCATTCATAATACCATATGCATATAAAATCTACATATTTTGTAATTTTATTTTAAAGAAATTACTTTCCCTTTATATTTATTATTCTCCTTATTAGTAGTTTTTGTAATAAATAACTTTTTATGTACTTAAACTTTAAAAAAAAAAAATTTATAATTTAAAAAAATTATTAGTCATAGTTTTTATTTCTGCATGGTAGTATAGCTTATTATATTTTTTTAAGATAATTGATGAAATGCTTAAAATATTATGTAACCATTTAAATCAATTTAAATATTCAATTTTGTTTTTTGAATCAATTTCCCATGAAAATTTATTTTATTTCATGAAAAATTTTGAAACTAAGCTTTTATTGTTTATTTGATGTATATCTTTTAAAGAATTATTTCATTTTCTGATTAAAAATTTTGTAAATTAGCTTAAATATTTTTTAATTTATATAAAAAATATTGAAAATTTTTTTAATTTATATTAATTGAGAAAAATGTAAAAATAAAATGATTAAACTTGCTCTTATTTGTTGTGTGTAGGGTTGTATAAATTGTGCTATCTCAATACTTTTTTTAGAATAAATATGCACCAAAAACTAACTTAGTCTTTTTTTGTTTTAAATATATTTTCTTAATTTGATAAAGTCAATTTCATGTAGCATTTTTGTTAAAAATGTTGATATTATAATGTGATAGATTCCTGATATATATTCTTGTAATAATATAAATTTTATCATCTGTAAAATCATCCTTTTTAGAAAAAATTTTGAAATTGTAAAAAAATGGGGCTTTTTTTCAGTTTTTTTTTTTTTTTTTTTTTTTTTTTTTTTTTTTTTTTTTTTTTTTTGTTTTTTTTTTTTTTTTTTTTTTTTTTTTTTTTTTTTTTTTTTTTTTTTGAGTTTAATGTAATTTAAAATATTTTGTGTAAATTTTATAAATTGAAAATAATTTTCCTCGTATTCAATAAAAAATGAATATTGTTGTTATAAGTTTTCATTTTGTAAGTTTATTGAATTATATATTTCTTTATGATCAAATAATTTTTTAATTTGAAACTATAATGTATGCATTATTATATTCATCTATGTATTCTTTTAAGTAGAACTACTTTTATTTTCAGCTATTGAACCAGTGAGAGAAAAGTTTAACGCAAATATTCATTTATGGTATGTAGTTGTTAAAGCGGTTTTATACTTGAATAATAGGTTAATAAAAAATTCAATTTGTATGCAAAATAAAAATTATTGCTCTTTGTTTTTATTGCTTGTAATACTTAAAATTATAAAAATTAATGACAAATTTGATTTAATTTGTAATTTTATTTAAAATTCTTTTTAACCTTTCTTATTTTCAAATTAAGGAAGCTGTAAAACTTTTAATTTAAAAAACACCATTCTCAAATTGTGCATTGTAAACATTGAAAGGAAAACATTTGCTTTAAATATATTCCGTTTATATTTCTGTTTCATTTATTGCATAAAGTTTTTATTGTGCTAAAATTTTACAAATTAATATTTTATAATCTTATTGCTATATTAATTATAATCTGTATTATAAAAATGAAAGTAATCAAAATCTTCTTGAAAATTTAAAACATTCCATTTTTTAACCTTTTATCAGAAAAAACTTTTATTTGCTAATTCAAGTGTTTTAAATTTAGAAATGAAATGAATTTTAATTTATAATTTATCATGGCATTAATAATAATCATGTAATAAATAATAAATTGTTTTTGATGTAAAACATTCTTTGATAAAATAGCATATTATAAAATTATTTATTACTTAAAACTTTTCTAGTTGTACTCTTTATATTAAAAATAATTACTCCATAAAATAAGAAATATAAATATTTTACTTAGTATTCTTATAATATGCTAACAATTATGTAGGTTAATGCTATATTAATAATTTTAGCCTTCATTGTAGCTGGTATTTTTTTTTTTCTTTAATAATGCCTTAATTTTAACTTTTAAAGTATCAGCATAAGTAATTGTTTTTATTGTTTCAGGAGTGAATTTGATTTGTTACTTAATAACTTACAGAATATATTAGAATTAGAGTTTCCTTCTCCTACTACAACAACTAAAGAAGTAAGTTCTTACCTGAAATTGAGGCATTTTTATTATATTATATAAATACATAAAATTATTTATGAAATGCAAACTAAAAGCAGTATGTTACTTAAAATTTTATGTTTTGGATTTAAATCTACTTTGCATATTCTTGTTTTAGTCAAATTAGTATTTTTATTCTAAATATAAAAAACTATATCTTTAAGAATTGTGCAACCTTTCTTGCAAAAATATTATATTGTATCTAAGAAATTTTCGTTGTATAAATTTTGTGTATCTGCATTGTATAAATTCATAAAATCAAGAATAAAAGAAGCATATTACTTGCTAGACTTAAGATACAAATATGTTTTTTATCAGTTAATTTTTATGCAAATTGTAATAGCTTTTATATATAATGCAAGTTCACATTTTTAAAATTTGATTGTTTTGTTAGAAAAACAAATGATTGTATATATATTGAAGTTAGGAACATCCTTAATGCACCCTTTCAATGAAAATGATTTATAATTACTTTTAAAATTCATGCATGTGTACAGAGTTAATTTTTATTCTTCATAGTTGAGGATTTTATTATAAAATGTTTTTTTGGTGCTAAATTAAATATCTATATTTTCTTTTTGTAAATAGAAGGTTGTAAGAAATATTGATAATTTTTAATGATGTTATTTCAAAGAAACATTTATGCTTGTATTATATCTTTAACTTTTTTCAAATCAGTTAAAAAAGAAATGTAAAAGTAACATAGTTTGTTTTTTATGTTTAAAAATTTTCTCTCATTTTGATAGGAGTTTTGCTTAGAGTGTGGGATTTGTTATTCCCACTTCTTAGGCGATGCAACTCCTGAAATGACTTGTGATAATTCAAATTGTAACCAGGTATTTCACCATGAATGTCTATATGAGGTAATATATTTAAATATGTATGTTCCTCTTTGTTATAATTTAATTAATTAAATGATATTGAATAAATTTAAGAATCACATTAACTTTTACATGTTAAAAAAAAAAACCACTAAATTATATTCTAATAAAACAGTTATAAAATTATGACTTTTATAGAATTAAGAATATTTATTTAAAGTTAAAAAATGAAAAATTTTAATAAAATTGAAAAATTATTTTTAATTTTGTTTTATTTGCATTTTATCTTTCCAAAAAAGTTTTTTTTCCCCTTTTTACAATTAAAGATTCTTTGTCTTTTAATATTTTTTTTTAAATAAAAAATAAAAAAGCGTTTTTAGTTATTACCATGTATCTTTTTGGTGAAGGGATCAATCACTATTACAAAAATAGTTTTGTATGCTTAGCTTCTTTAAAATAAAAGGACTTTTTGTTTTATTTCACTATTACTGTTTTATCTAAGCTGATGGTGCAATATTATTTAATTCTTCATTCTCTATTTCAAAACAATTATTTTTGATAATTATAGAACTTGGTTGGCTCCATTTTCTAGCAATATAACTCTTTTCAAATTATCATGAACTTCAGGCTACAGCTATGTCAGTAAATATTAAATATTGTTGAATTCACTTTTTTCCAAGCAAATTTTGTCATTTATATTTATTAATTTGTGTTGAAATGCTTCTAAACTGCTATTAATGTATGATATAGTTTTTTTTTTACCTTATAATGCTGTGTATATATATATTGATTTATTATTCTTTGAGTTGTATTATATTTGGAGAGGATTTCACACATGTATTTAAATTTGCTTACAGTGTTCGGCAAAAATCTATTGACACTTTACAGACAAGCCAATTACTAAGTAGTGGAGGAAACAAAGTTTTGCGAACATTCTACTTTATTCTAATTTCCAAAAATTCTTATTATGAATATGTTTTGAATTGTAAAATAACATAAAATGTTACAAATTATGTAAATAATTCCTTGTTATAAATTTATTTCAGCTGCGTGAAACTATTTATAAAAATTTTTTGTAATTTAGGATAATAGATTTTGAAATAACACTTTTTGAACTTACTCACTTATTTTATTAACATGAATGCAATTAAAATCTGAAAATGTTTAGTCATCCTTTTCTGCTTATAACAGAAATTGTTGCAGTGATTATGGTTATTAAAAACCATTTTAATCACCATAATATAAAAATGTTTTATTTATTAGAATTTTTTTTTTATTTATGTATGCTCAGATATTGTTAACATAATATTTCAAATTATTTTATATGGTTAAATCAATTGCAATATTGAAAAATATGTATCATCTGGTATAAAATATTAATTTTTTAATGTTACTTTTTTATTTTGTTATAGTACATTAGAATGCTACCAGATGTGAGAAGTAGTTTCAATAAGCTTTTTGGTCAATGCCCTTATTGTAGTCAAGTAAGTTTTGCCTTTTTATGTGTATTAGAGCTATTCTTAATTTATGTGGTGATAATTTTATAAATAAATTTAAAAGTTTAAATTTATATTTTTGCATTTGATTAAAAGGAATTTTTTATCAATCTATAATCTTTCAATTTAATAAAAAATTTTCCTAATCAAATCTCAAATTAGTTTGAAAAATGCAAATTTTGATTTTGTAAAGTACACCATGATATAAGTAACTTCTTTTCCTTAAAAATTGTAAATTTTTTATTTAAAAAAGTAGAAATAAATTAAAATTGGTATAAAACTAAAATAACATATTTGAAAAATCATATTGATCAGTTTAGATTTTCTTTCCATGTTTATATTTTTCATGCTAATATAATTCTTAAAAGATTTTTTAAAACATATTTAAAAATTCATTTTTAAGACTTCTGAAAGTTTTTCTTATAGTTCTGTATTTGTGTATTAATTTTTATACAAAACATGATTTAGACATGAACTTTTTTTAACTTTTAAATGATTAATCTTATGAAATTTTGTATCCATATTCATTTACCTATAATTTTATTCTGAAAATATTTATACATTAACACTAAACATACCGGGGATTTTTTTCATTCGGCAAAATTAATGGGAAAATGGGTCAAATGACCCTTTTCGGTAGTTTTAGTGTTAAATTGTATTTCTAATTAATGTTTATGAGAAGCTTAAAATCTGTGTCAACACAATACACCAACAGTTTTTTTCCCCATTTTGAATCATAATTGTTCTGCTCTCTATTATTCCTATTACTGAAATTTTATTCAAAGTCAAGCTCAAATGTTTTTATACTTAATATTTGCATTTTGTTTTGGAAATAATGTAGAAGAATACAAAAGTGAATTCTACATTATGCAACTGTTGGGAAATAGACATTTAATATTTTATTTTAAACTAATGGAAAATTCATAAACTTTAAGAACATGAACTATATTCTATTTACATAGATTTATTAGAATATTAAACAGTTAAAAAGAAAAAATTTAAATAAAATCACTGATTTTAATAATATTAGATTATATGATTATTAAATACTCTCTTTTTATTTTATATGTGTCAATTTGTGATTAAACTTTATTAAATTAAAATTTGTTGCTAATTATATGTAAACTATGAAAATCAGTTCTTATGTTTGGAAAAATATTTCATGGCTAAGATAATAAAATTTTGCCTTCAGTAAACATCTGTAATTTTGCATTCATTTGTTTTTCATATGATCTATATTATCTATTCAATTAGTAATTTCTTACATATTCTAATGCTTAAAAAACTATAATTTTAATTTATTCTACAATTTAAAAATCTGTGATTAGTAAATGAAATATTTATATAATATAGTAAAATTTAATTAACTTTTTAAGTTTTAGCTACATTTCATAAATTTTAGATATCAGTTTTTTAAAAACTTTTCATGATTTATATTATTATTAATATTCTATTGTCTTTTACATACTGAAATTTGTAAATATTTTTCTTATAACTTAAAAAAAATATCTAGTATAGGAAAATTAAAGTGTTAATTATTCATAAATCTAGCACAAATAAGAGTATATTTGTGCTAGATCTTTGTAAACTCTAAAAATCATCATAATTACTTCAATATTTCCTTATTATATTTTATGAAAAATTTAGCTATAGGTGAATTTTTTTAATGTTTTTGTAGTTATTATCTTTTGAGAACAAAGTTAGATAAGGGACATAGTAATCTATTAGAAAAAATTAGTCAAAGACTTTCTGATAAGAGATTTTTTTTTGCATTTTAAGATATTAAAGCTCTTGATATTTTAAAACAGATTTTATAAGAAGTTATTTTTAATTTAAAATAGCAGTTCTAATATTAAAATACTAAAAAAATCATCTAAAAAATTTTATGTTTTGGAATAATTATTTATTTTTATAGTTTTATGCATTGGAATGATCATTTCATATTTTAAAATTTGATTATTTCATATAGTAAAACATATTAAAAATATTTGAAATTTCATTAAAAAAGAAATTAATTAATTTTAATATATTGTATTTTAATATAACATAATAGTTATTGCCAAATTCTTTACTATTTCTAGTTGAAATTAATTTAAAAATTTTTTCATAGATTTTAAATGTTTTATGTCTAAGATAATATGATAAGAATTAGACAAAGCTCTTGGCAAAATGTTAGAATAATGTAAACAATAGTAAAATATTCTCAGAGGCCAGTTGATGTGAAAAATTTATTTCTAGTGTAAGATGATAAAGATTAAAAGTAGTTTAAAAAAATACTTTCCTTCAGCATAAATAATCAGAATTAACGATCTAAAACATATAGAAAATTCAGATGAAAAAATTTGCTTAGCAACCAAACAAATTTCCTCGTTTAGTGAAAACAAAATCAGCTAGAACAAAATATTAAATAAAATTAAAATCGAAATATTTTGTGCTCTAAATATAGTTGAAAATTATTGAAAAAAATCAGGAATAAATGTAAAAACTTTTTATTTACTTGCTTAGATTGCATTCTTTTGTTTTATACTTAGAATATGCTATATAAATACATAAAATAGCATATGGAAATTGAATTATCATTAAATGTGCTTATCTCTGCACTATTAAATATTTTAGATTGACATTGAAAAATGTTCTTGCTTTTTCCTTCTACTTTACGATTTGTTTGCACTATAATTATAATCATATATTGTTGACATTTGTGAGTTACATACATTGTAATATGTAATTAATATATAATTTTTTGCATTAACATTCAATGAAGCAAAACAAAGGGAAAGAGACAAAACAAAGAGATATTTTGCAATTTTATTATGTAAACAAAAATTTTTTTGTCTGATTTTAGATGGTAGCTTAACAAATTGAGGATTTTTCTCCTCAATGCCAAATGGAAATTTTATAAATCAAATATAAATTTTACTCATTGATAATTGTTTTAAGCCAACTATTTTAATCAAAAAATTAATTTTTCACATTCTGGAATCAATCTTATTCCTTAATTTTTTAGAATGTAACAAAGTTTTACTAACCCTTTTAAAAATTTTATATCCTATTTGAATAGGAACTGGTTATTTAAGTTCAAATTATTTTTAAATTTTACAAACAAATTTTACCATGTTTAGGACAAAATTATTTATTAGCTTACAATTATCATTTTTTATGTCTATTCATAAATAATTCTATACTAATTATATCCTTTAAAGAGTATAAAATATTTACTAGAAATACTTTTATTATGAAAAACACTTTTTAAAGTTGGTTAAAATTCTGTATTTTTACAATTACATTAATTTTCTTTTACTTCAAATAATTAGTGAGCATAAATAATTATATGATTAGATAATTATTTTTCAATTTGATTTTAAAATAAACCTGTAATTGTTAGAGGTTTATTTTATCTGAAGTGCTTTTTGTAAATTTATTTTAAAAATCAGCAAAATATGTTGTCTTCAAATCACTTTCAGTATGTTTGAACAAGCATTATAAATATTATTTTTTAAATAACATTAGGCGTGCATGTATATGTATTAAAAATAAAACATTTGTTTAATTTTTTTATCTTTACCAACACACTAATATATAAATATTTAAATTCTTTAACTATAAGGTGACTTCATATTTTTCAAGCTTTGAGCCACAAAATAAAGTTAGCCTTATTTGAAGTAATTCAATATCTATGATTATTTAATAGTTGTTTGTTTTCTTAGTTTTTTTAAATGTTGAGTGAAGTTTGTCTTGTTTTAAATTATTTATTAAGACTTTTTCATTTTTTTTTTCAGCCTCTCTGGTGCACTATTCCTTGAATGCCTGAAAAATTGCATGTATTTATCTAGAAATATTGTATATTTGTACATAATGTTATTGATATGTCTATTTTATATCATTCATTTTAAACTATTTTGTATATATATAAATAAAAGTGTCATTAATTTGCTTATTTTTTAATTTGCCTATTTAGTACATAAATTTTTCCAACTGTATATTTTTAATGTCTACCTTATTAGAACCATTTTGTACTTTAAATATTTGATAAGTAATTTTTTTTCATTTATTATAAAATATAAATTGTCTTCAGAAAATTATTTGTACATCATTTTATGACTGAAATACTATTTTTACAGATATTTCTGGATTTTTCAAATTCACATGAGTATTCAGTCTTGTAATCATTTAATAGATCAATAATTTGAATTTAATATTTAAAACAAATTTGCAAAGTGTACCTAAATTAGTTAGTTATGATAGATTTTTATTACTTTTAAGAAAACTTAATTAATTATAATTTAAAGCATAAAAACTCAAAGAAGTTTTATATATTCTTGAAGTTTTCATTTGAAATGTTTCATAATTTAAGCAAATTGGGCCGCCCAACCTGTCTTGGTAGTGTAACTGACTACGGATGGGGAGGACCGGGGTTCGAATCCTGGCCCAGGCATGGATGTACTTTCTCTTCCTATGTGTTTCTTGTCCTTTCCTCAGATGATGAATGAATGTGGCCTGCCCTATAAACGGGTTTGTGGTAGTGTGACATGGGTAGTGCTACTCGTTTCTGTGACTTGGTTTACAGGTGCCCACCGGGTAACGATAAATGAGTAGCAGTTTCTGGCCTTGTTGTGGCGAAGGGTTAATCACCCAAGTGCCTGCCATTGGAAAAAAAATAGTTTAAGCAAATTGGGACATTTAATAATGCAATGTTAAATTTTAATATCACCATCTCATAAGTTATGCTTTTATATATGTAATTACTGTTGAAGTAGTATAAAAATTAAGTTGATGAATAGTTATTTCCTGTTGTATAATTATTTCACTATTTTTGCCGGTACTTTATTAATAACAGGGATTAACAAAATTAATATCACTATACCTTAAATTTATAACCTTATAATAGTAAAATTATTTTTATTTTAAGAATTATCATCTTTATATTATAATAATATTATATACCATTTTTTATTTATATGACTCTTTGGGACAAGATCTCTGAAATGACTTGGAGACTGAAAAATTAAATTTTACGTTTCTTTCAAAAATATATGTTCTGTTTTAAAACTAGTTTAACATGATATATTTTATGCCATGTTTGTTCACATGCGGGTATATATATAGATCTCATTGCAATTTATGTATGGCTTCCATTTAATATTCCTTTGGAAAAACACTTTTTACATACAGAAGTGATTCAAAAGCTTCAAAATTCGATTTTTAGTTTTTTTTTTTCTGCTATGCTCTCTTCAGTATAAAGTTATAAATGAAATTATGCCAAATATATATTATTTTTAAATTCTTCTTATTATTATTCTTTTATAGTTTTAATTCTTATTAAATTATGAATATTAATAAATTCAGCTTTTATCTTTTGTATTTTAATCTTCTAATTTGCCAGAAGTTTGAAGGGGGAAAAAACATTTTTATTGTCCAAATATTTTAAAAAAATAAAATATTGTTTATTTTATCACTAAGCTGTGTGCCACAAGAAATTAAAATTTTTAAAAGAAATTTAGTCTGAATTGTAATAAATAAAAAAAAATTGTAAACACAAAAATCTTCAAATCAAGCTTGATCTGTTGGAAAATAATCCATTTCAATATTTTTAAGCTAATTTATCATTTCTTATAATCGATAGTATAAAATGTGAAATCTATAAGCACTAGCAAAGCTTTAAATGTCTTGTAAATATGCTTTCAACTATATTTCTTCTTTCTAAATGCTAGTGTGATAGGGTTTCATGAAGTATTTTAGAAATATCTAGTAAACGTTTTATTTTAACTTTAGAAGAAAAAAACTCACAAAAATATATTTGTTGAAATTAGATTCCTGTGCCATAAAATATCACAACTTAAATAAATCTAAATAAGACTTTGTAATTTTTTAGAAAACATGTCAGTTATATGTGTTTGTTGCAAATAGCATATTTAACTTAATTATAGTTTATTTATTAAACCAATTATCAGACTGTTTTATTTTAGATTATAATGTTTCAAATGTAAATTTTTTTAAATTTTCTAAAGTAAAGCAAAATATTAATATTACAAAATCTTGTGAATATTCTCAAACATTTTTCCAAAATATTTAATTCTTTCATATTTTATGAGATAGTAATTTTACTATAATATTTTTAATATTTTCTAATCACAACTGCATGTATTTCTCTGAAATAATTTTGTGATAAAATATTTTGAAAATTAGGGGTAGGAAATAGTAAATTATTTTGAAGCCATTTAATTTTAAGAACCAAATTTTAAACTTTAATGGCTTGAAACAGTTTAGTAATGTATGTATTTCTTTTGATTATTGTAATTATTAAATTTTCAAATTTATTATTGAAATTTACTGTGATCATAATTTTTATTTTTCATTATTGTACAAACCTTATAGATTCTGCAAGTATATTTTATAATATAAGTGGACATCTATATGAGTAATGCAGCAGCATTTATCTTTCATAAAGATTTTTAATTATTAACTTTACATACACAAGTTTATCCCAAAATAAAACTTAAAATATTTGCATTATCGTAAGTAAAAATAATAATAATAATGAGAATGTTGAACATTTTTCCATTAAAGTTTCAAAGACTTCTACATGAAGAAAGTTTTTGTTGTGAATTAAAAATTGGTGTGTGAAAAATCGCTCTGTACACATGGGAAAATTCCATTAGCATGAAATATTTAGATTCATGTCTTGTTTTAAAATGTTAGTTTTAAAATGAATTCAAAATTATTAAAAATGGTCTATTCGTGTTTATCCTTTAACTGTCAGGTCTTTGTTTCATGAATTTCAGTTTAGATAATCAATCGATCTAACTTTCAGTTATGTGTCTGTGTATAGTGGCTTTAAAATACTGAGAACATCCATAGTTAAGAAATGTTATGATCACTGTTCTCTCCAAACCTTAACAAGCTTTTATAAGGATTATTATCATACTGTTTAATTAAAAATTTTTGAATGATGTATTCAAAGGGGGCTTGTGTGGAAATATTCAATATGGTATTTGGTTTGATCAAATTGTTCCTATTTAATATAATTAAAATTATGTATAATATCAAACAGAAGACACCATTTCAATTAATAAATATCAAGTTAGTCCAAAATTCTGTAAGCATTTTTGGTGAATTTTTAAATAGTGCAAATAAAATTTTATTTAAGTATATATTTTCTTCCTCTTACAACTTTTTGCAATCTTAATGGTAGTTTTTTAGTTCCATTGCTTAGAAAAATGGATTTTGATGCAAAAAAATCTAAGACATCATTCGTACATCCTATGCATTAAACTTTTTTCTTCCTAAAAAAATTGTAAGGCATTGAATAAGTGAAGATCACTTATGGGAATACCCAGGAAGTAGCAAGATGCTGCAAAAGCTTCCAATTGTTCAAGATATATGTGGTCTAGCATTGTCATGTTGCAACAAGTTTCTTGATTTTTACCCATCGGTGGCTTTTTTAATCAATTTTAAGTTTAAGCAACTCAGTTTATTTCTGTAAACATCTGCAAGCTTCTAGAATTGATTCATCATCCAACACACACAGTTTTTCCCCATAACCAGTGATGCCTTGTAAAAGACATCGAGTATCTTTTGAGCAAGTATCTAAGTTCGATAAAAGGAAAAAAAAGAATAGTATCTTACAGGGATTTCAAATTATGCTTCAGAAAAATCTGTGATTCAATTGGACTAAACCAAGCAACTGTGAGGCAGATCTGTTATCTCTGGATGCAGGAGGGAACGGCGGACCGACGGAACCGATCACACGTACTCGTTGCACAATTGCACATGATAAGCGGTATCGTTTGCAGCTGAGTGGAGTGTCCGCAAGGTTTCCACTTTTTCGTTTATCTTTGACTCAAACCACTGATATTTGCACAGCTAATGGATGCTATGAATAACGGTATGGGACGACTTTGTTGACGAATACAAATTCTGTTGCAACACCAAGACAGTTGGATTTGAGTCTGGAAAAACAATGGAAAGTGCTGAATTGTTGCGTTATACTTCGTTGCATGATCCTTCACAATCTATCAAAGTTTGTGGTAGTATCGGATTTCGCTCCTGCATTCCTCTAATCCATTTTACCAGTACCTGAACAGCCAGATTTACATCTCTGAGGTGTAGGAGCCTGTGGTTGCCCCATACCTTCATTCTTTGTCATCATCCATATTCAACCTGATAAAGTTTATCAACAGAATACACACACTTTTCAAGAGTTCTTTACCCATCAGATTTAATTTGCTATTTTGATTTGTCGTCAATTGAAAATGTGTGATCCATGCTTACACTATTAATTGCTTGGGATACACTCCTGCTCTACACCAGATCAATTTCAGCAATATGGGGAAGTCGCATGGACTGTTATACCTCAAGAATTTATCCAAAGTCTCCTTGATTCTATGCTGATGCATATGGTAGTGGTTATAGCCGACAATGGTGGTTACCCTACCTTCTGATTTTGTTATCTACAATCACAATAAACTGCAATTTTAATCATTTAAATTTTTTGTAACGTGTTTTCTGTTAAATAAATTTTTCTGTGATATCTTTTTTGTGTGTTACATTTTTGGATAATTTTTCAAACTGTTAAATTTTGAGATCTTATTCAGCTAGAATACACTAGCAATTTCTACAAATTGAATGATGTAAATAAAAAAAATTTTTTAATAAAAATATTAATAATCATTTATTTAAACTTGTATTTTTTATCTATGAATTCAATTTTAATCAATATGCTCTATATAATATGCATCCTTACCAAACATGAATATCATCGTTTTCACTAATTATATCCGAATAAAATACGAGCACAGTACTCTTTTAAGCTGTAGAATTAGTTGTGATTTTTTTCAGTATAATCCTCTGACGCAATTTAAAAATGTCATTTGCAGCTTAAAGAAAGGTGACAAATTCAAAAATCATACCACATAAAATATTACACTATTTTTCTTGTAAATCATGTCAAAAGTTTATGTCGGGTGAAAATATGCTTTCTCGACACTTCGAGATATACGTAAAACGGCTTTTCCTTTTTCCCAAGCGCATCAACGGATTTCGATTACGTTAAATGAGGCGATAACACACAAAAATACAGAAATATTCTATTCCAACGTATCATTACACGGTATTGCACAGATTAAAATAATACGTTAACCTCTTTGTTATTTTATCGGAATCACTTATAATCTTCAAGTGCAATTAGGTGTTTCTGTAATGTAAGCTCATCCGTAAGAACAATTCCGGTAAAAAATTCTATCCTTTGCTAACATCGAATAAGAATAGTTTTCCTAGTTAATCCGAAAAAAAGTGGGATGAGAAATTCTGATTTGCATGGAGTATTATAAGAATTTACCTGTAACCCTTGACTGAAAACAAGTGTAGTAATGCCGTTAATTTGAACTATTAGTCGACTTAATTTTAAAAAGTTTTGAATAATATCTGTCATTGCAAATACATTTGCGGTTTCACGTATTTCGTAATATTTTAATGAATTCGAATAATTTTATAAAGGAAATGTGTGTGTATGTGATTTAAAAATAGCATGATTCATTTTCCCCCAGAATAAAAAGGACTGTATCAATAGAGCTATTTGAATAAATATAAAACAGTTTGATTACTCATTATATATATATCAGGTTGGGGAAAAAGAAATCCATTATTTTTACGTGAACTTTATGTAACTTCTTTTGGATTCACTTTGTAAAAAGGTTTAAAACAGCTTTCATGTAGATTTTTAGGTCTTGCGCGTTACGACTGCTGACATGCGGTTAACTTCGATCATTTTTGATATTTAATAGACATTTTCGACTATGCTGTATCCACATGCAAGGTGCATCTCTAACATCAAAAATACCCGAACGGAATCGACGAAACAAAAATTGTACGTAACTGGTTGTTACAGTCTTAAATAGGACGATAAACACCTTTCACAATTTTAGCCACCCGGCTATCTTTTTCGCCGTTACAAGAGAAAAACGAAAATGTATAGAATTTTCTGTTTGTTGTCTTCCATTTTTAAAACCTTGTACTCGTAACTGAATAAATCAAATAAAAAACCGCAAGAGGATATTTTAGTGTCAAATGTCACCTTTCCAACGAGTATAAATCTGAAATTGTTTGATGGATACCTCATGAGATATCGATCACTACAGACGTCTACCGGAAAAATATTGATTACTTTTTACCCCAACCAAATTTTATTTTTGTATATTTAAACCTAATTTTTTCAGGAATTGTGTTAGAAATTATTTTTAAATGCTTAGATTATATATTTCGATGTTTCTTATATCTATTTACTTAAAATGAAAAATAAACAATATCGTTATTGTTGAAGAATAACAACTGATGCTAGGTATTTATGATTTTTCATCACGTTAATTGAATTAGACAGTTAAGAGATAATTCTAATTCTCATAAAGAGAATTAGAATTATCTCTTAACTGTGTTTACTTTTCAAATGGCAGTTTACTTTCGGGTACTCTTGCAAAAACTATTCTTTATAATTTAATGGTACTTATCATTTATTAATTCTCAAAAGTATTCTTTAAAAAAAAAATTATTTTGGCGAGTTATGTGATTCAATTCTATAGCAACAACAGGTAATTTCTTCAAAATTAATATATGCTTACTTGTATTGATTGCTATAACTTAGTGGAGAAAGATACATCTTTTATGTCTGAAACAAAAGATTAGTGTGTTCGAAACGTGACGCAATCAAAGACCATCATGCTGAGTAGACTTAATGAATTCTTATTATTCGTAAGATCGAATGAGTGTTTACCTTGCGCCATTAAAATCAACCAACCAATCGAATGAGTGTCAGTAATTTGGAATTTTGGACTTGATCGTGTTTCACACATACGAGATGATTGATTATGTTTAATGGCTTCAATCGGCAGAATTAGGTAGACTGAAATGTAGCTATTCAAAAATTTATTCATGTAAATAAAATAGGGAAAATCCTATAACGCATAAATTAGTTTTATTATCTTCCATGACGCAGCAGCCCAGGGTGGGTAATGTCTTCTGAACCAGATTCTACCAGGCACCTCTATTTGCAGCTAAACTTTTCCAATTCTTTGTTCTTAAGACCAGATAGTGCTCTTCTACTGTCTCTAACCATCGAAGATGAGATCTTTCTCATCTTGTGTTAGATAGTTTAGATATGCTTTAGCGTATTATTATTCAAGCGAATCACATATCCAACCTATTTTAGTCTGTTTATTTTAGTATAATAAACATCTTTAATATAATAAACATTTTAGTATAATAAACATCTTTATTTTAGTATAATAAACATTAGATATAGTTTGGCGTTGTCTTCTACACCAGATATCATTCTCTTGAATTCCACTAAAAATATTCCTCATAAACTTGCGTTCAAGGGGCCTAGTAACATTTCCATGAGAGATCAGATCATAGTTCCAAGAGAGATCAGTCATGTTTCTAACGATTAAGTCAGCACAGGGCGAATAAGAATCTTGTAGAGTGACACCTTTATCCTTATAGAAGGTTTAAGACTGACAGGTTTTGTCTCCTTTACAATAGCTTCAAATGCCTGTATTAAATAATTTTTGCTTCTGGCCACCATTGCTATGTCATCTGCAAATATCAGCGCGTGTATAGTTTTTCTAAAGATGCTACATAAATTAGTTTTATAAATGAAGAAAAAATATTTTAAATTAGTTCCCTTGTGACGAATAATTGCATTTTTTTTTAATCGAAAGATAATTTTAATTAAAACAAATTATACATTTATAACAAATAAAAGGACTCAATTTACACCCAAAGTGACTAAGTATTTCAGTTTCTTGATTTATCAACAGAAGATTTCATTAATGTCCAACATTATCAACTATTTTTATAAGTAGAAGTTGTGAACTTGTAAGTTATGAGACATTGGGATCGATGAATACTATAAAGCAGAGGTGGCCAAACATTTGGGATCCGCGGTCAACTCCACATTTAAGAAATCGAAGGCGGTCTACCAATGGCAGAGCTAAATTAACGTACGTATTTATTTTCGATAACAAGAAAAAATGGTAAATTATGTATTTTTTCTAAAAAAAAAAAAAAAACTTAATATTAATATTTACAAAATAAAAATTTACTGACGAAAATAATCAAAGTATTCGTATACCAAAAACTGACCATCCGATTCACTTCGTTTAGTTGAAATTTGGCACTGTATATCTGCTACAAGTTTATCATTTTATGGCTGGTACGAGCTTATTGCAATGCATAAACACGAAATTAAATGTTCATCGGTTAAATGCGACCAATCTTTGTTTTTTGTTCGTGGTTGAAAAGCAGATTCGCAAAGATACCTCTATCCAAAGTATGATTTTAAATGCAAGTCAATTTGTAAATATTTGGAAACGTTTCATCGCTAAATATGCTCTGGATTTAAGAAATATATCGCATCTTAATTTAATAATTTCTTCCTCGACCGTGACTAATGTGATATTTATTAAATATCCTATTTTTTTAGATACTCCATCAATGTTGACATTTTCATTAAATGGAAATATCATAAAATTGAGTATTTTAATCAACCTAATTAACTCAACGAATCTTCTTTCAAATTCTTCAAACAAAACAAGTAAGTATTAAGGGATAACTTCGAAGTCTCGGTTTGGATTATGGATGCACTCTTCCCTGTTTTTGAAGTTTCTCAATTCATGTTTTCTTAATTGAGATGCATACCTTTCTATAGTTTTTTTTAATGTTTTAATCGTCTCATCATGTCTGTTTTAGGTTTTAAATCGTAAACCTTTAATTATAAATCTTTAAATCGTAAATCTTTGCACAGTTTGTTTTGGGTTTTAAAGCGTAGACTCTGTAGTAAATTTTTATTTTATATAATTTATTGATTCTATGTCATAAGTCATAAATTAAATTGTTAATATCCGAAGTCATTATCAAGATGGTCGCGCGGACTACCTAAAATGTCTTCGTGGTCGACGCCTTGGCCACCCCTGCTATAAAGAGTTCATTTAGCTGTCTATTTATGATATCGCGATTGAACATTTTGCATTTGAGATTTAAATTTTATTTTCCACGAGATGTGGTTCGGTTTGTTCATTAGTCACTATTGCATACGAGGGCTAATTCGGCAGAGGTGCAACAATTCAAAATAAACTCCCTAGCAGATTCTAAACTATAACAAACCTTGAAATGAGAATATACTTAATAAATGTGGGAAATATTGAACTGAAAGCTAGTGCTAAGCATTTGTATGTTAACTCAGCAATGAAGTATGGTGGTCTGCAAGTCAATTTCAAAGGGAAAAATACAGGTAATTCTGGTAATTCTGGAACCTATGAAATCCATGGACACAACGTTTTCCTGTGATAATTAAGACATCTGTATTTGTTAACTTTATCGTTTTAATATATTTGTAACGTTTTGATGTATTTTGGCAAATTTTTCAAATCTGCTTAGTTTGGAAATTAAAACATTATTTAATTCTAATTGAATTTGTTATTACACTCGGTGAAAATAAATTTTCTGTTCTTGGTATTTCACAATATTCTAGTGAAAAGGAAAGTTTGATAACATTATTTTATTACAAGTGTAAAGGAAACTGTGTTTCCTGTGAGCCAATCACGAGAAAAGGACGATTTTAACTGCAATATGGCCTATTAATTCTTGATTTGTTTTTTATATAAGATAAAAGATCGTAATGTATTTTGCTTTTATAATTAACTCCACTTAAAACAAATTATATCTTACTTAAAAAGATAACGCAGCAGACAGTTCAAAATAACTCAGTTTTAACCTTTAAAATGATTTTGAAATATATTGATTGCAATAATTTAAGATAAAGCTGCATTCAAAATGTATCTATAATATTCTTAGCACCGATAATTGTTGATACATTACTGGAACATATGTGTATGAGTTAGCAGCATTATGCTTTCCTATGCCTAGCACAGAGTTAGGATCTAGCAGTTAGATGAAAGCAGCCGTGTGGGAGTGATTGTAATTTAAAAGCCGGGATTAAGCAGAAAACTCCTCATTACTTCCAGAGGTATTATTTCACTTGGAGGACATTGCGACCACAACCTATTTAGTGTGCCCCAGCCAGTTATAGTGAATTTGATGGTCTTCAGCTAAATCGGGATTCGAACTCACTTCTTCCTTACAGTGAAAACGGCCTCTTAATCAACCAGGCCACAGCTACATTTAACTGCCCAACTTATGGTTATTTGATAACACAACTAATATGTCAAAAAATAAAATTTCGTCGGAATATTTGTGTGTCTACAGCGTCTAACAATATCATTTCCTTGATGATGATGATGAGGAACATTCAATTTATAGAGGAAAATACCACAGCAGAATATATTTTTTAATATATTTTGAAACTAGAAAAATCATCCTTTTGATTTTTTAAATCAAGTCCTAAGCGAAGGAAATTTCTGTAAAGTATAAATTTTTTTTAATATATACTAAAATATTCAAATATACCAATCTAACTGACAAAATTAAGTTAGTAATGAAATTTTGTTATTTTTTTATTATAAATTTGCGATATTCATTTGCGTAATAATTGTTGGTTTGTAGTACAGATATAAATATGGTTGATAAAATTCTTGGTTGAAGAAGTCTTCTGTGCTTTTCCCTATAAGTGCTTACATTATTTCTCGTAAAAGTAAATGTTTTAATAAACTTTTGAAAAATAATTTATATGCAAATAAAATCTATTTTTTGGTGTAAAACGGTTTAAAAAATCATTGCCTTTTACTTCGGAATGAAACCTGAAACCAAGGAATTTCGTATGTAGTCTTTAAGCTGTTTTTTATTTTTTTCGTCTGCACTGAGGGTAAGGGATAAATTTATTTCCCTCGTCCTTATGGGACAGCTCACCTGTCACGCATAGATAACCATACTATATCATGTTACTTCCACCCTCACAATTTTTTTTTTGTGTTAACATTTTTAGCTTTCAAAATACAAAACAGGAAGAATTTCTTAGAATACACTATTTTTGGAACGGATCATTGAGCATACATTATTGAAATTTCTACGTTGTATATACTTTAGAAAAAAATTTAAAATGTGTTTAAGTTTTAAGGAACATAACATAACATACAATTATATAATAAAAAATAATTTGCACACAAGAGCTTGATTTTTCTATTTCATAAACTATTATATTTCAATAGTTTATTTTTAATTTAGGGAAAGTAAATTTAATTCATTTCTGGTAAACAACGCAAAATAAAGAATTTTATAAAAGCTAATAATTATTTAATATTAAATTAGTTATAGAATGTTTTTATGGGATATTTTTAGATTTTTATATAAAATAAGATTGCAGATAATCTCAAAATGAAGTTGTGTCTCTTAAAATGAAGTTATTTTAACGATTTTTTTCATTACATCATAATTTTTAGATTAAAATACATTCCAAAAGTCCATGTTAAATAATTTGAGAAAAATAAGTTTAAGAGAATGTCATCTAATGATACTTGATAGAATTTGATGATCTGGAATAACATAAAATTTGACTGTGAAAAAAAATGTAATGCATTCCATCATCATTTTAAAAGCTATACGACACTTATATGAGTACTATAATGCAGAGATTGTTTCAAGCAAATAATAATTTTTTATTATTTAAATATTTGCATTCAATTTCTACCTTTTAGTTCATTACATTAGTCAATAAATTTGAAGTTACCAGTATTACCAGTCATCAAGTAATGCACTATCAGATAACCACCAAACATTCAAGTAAACCAGCAAATATAATTTCTTGATGCAATGAAGCTTTTTTTCCTATTGATTTGAAGATTTATTTCTCAATACAACATTTTTTAAATAACTTATACATTTTAAAGTGTCTTTAAATTAATGCATGAGTTCGGTATTAATCGTTTTAACCCTACGAATAAAACAATAAACCATTTAATTTTTATTTGGCTTTTCCCCTTTTACTTATTCAGTCATAAATTGTGAGCCAAAAGAGTTATTGACCATAACAGCGGTTAAAGGACATTACTCCCCATAAATATGATTAAAACCCTAATATGACCTCCTTTATTATCGCTCGTTGGTGGATGTCTTTCTCAAAACTGATAATTTTCATCTCTGCATACTTAGTAATTTGTTCTGTGCTAACTTGATCGGTTGTATGTTAAAATACAATAAATTGATAATCCATATATTTATTACCTATAGAAAGACTGAAAAATTTTTCTTCCTTTAATTAAATCAATAAGAAGTTTTAAACGACGTATTGAACACTAAATCCACTGTACAAAAATAATAAACATATTTTAACGAATAATAAACATATTTTAACGAAAATAATTTACTAGATATATATATATATATATATATATATATATATATATATATAAAAATATGAGTGTTAAGTGTTTTAGCTTTAGTAGTTTTTATTTTCGTTCAAAAGAATCGAACATTTTTACTTTGTTTCATAAATAAAAACCGGAATAAAATTGGACATCAGCAATACATGAACATGACGTGATTTTGATTGATGCAGCTGTCACAAAAGATTAATTCACTTTATATTTCCAATGTTCAAATGAATAAAATAAAATGATGTTATTCATTAACAGATAGCTTTTACTTTTGCGAAATCATCCATGAGTATTAGATGTTGCTCATGCGTGAGCAATTAAGTTAGAGTGAAAAGACCTTTAAAACAAGGTAAAAGTTTACAAACGGGTAACTCTTGATATTTTGGCGATTTTTTGGCGTCAAGAGTGGAGTAATAAAATTACCGCTGCCGCTACACAAAAGCTAGATAGATCAAATATCAAGGGTACCAGAAATTAAATTTTATCGCCAAATTTTTCACTAAACCGAAGGGTACCCATTTCTACATCGAACCAAAAAACAAATTTGCTTTATTGGTTGGTGACTTCGAGACTTTTAGCAGCAGATTTGATTTGTTTATTGAGATAAGTTTTAAGCTGCCTATCTGCCCGTCACATTTATTAAATATAGCCCAACTCCTCCTAATTTGACCCATCATCAACTAATGATGACAACACCTGAGTCATTCTAATCTCCACACAAAATAAGAGGCATTAGGTCCTATCAAATTTTAATATACAATGTCTTCTCAGTACGACGTTATTCGGTCGAACCCATATGTTTTGGAACATAAAATGAGGCTTATTCCTCTCTAGACTACCGAGGTCCCTAAATGAAAATGTATTTATTTGCTTTCTTTATTACATGTCGTCTTCTAGTGCCAATTTTTATTTTTTGAAATTGATGAATATAATTAACTGTCTCATTTTGAACAATAATTAAAGGACGAGGTTGACAATTGAAGTGATAATTTTTTTCCCAAACCGTCACACCACACCCGTGGTATGTGTAATCGATTTTGAAGTTGTAGTATTTTTCATTATTAAATGTTACACTCTGTTAAGAGATTTGTCATCACGTAAAAGAAAAACTGCTTCTTTATTAGTTTAGTTGTAATATTAAGACAAATTTGTTGAGTGTTGCATTTTATTAAAAAATTCAGAAGCTACTTTGAATTGTTTGCCATGAAAAGATTCGATAGCAATCTTCAAAAATAATTTTACATGAATTACAAATGCTTACTAATTTATTTATTCAGTACAAATCTTCTATTTTCTTGATCTAAAATATTAATCAGTAAAACTTAAATATATAAGCAAGGAGAAACATAACTCAATAGAAGATAATAAAAATTGAAAAAACTGTCTTATAGAAAACAATCATTATCTATGAATATTAATTAATCAAAAACTCTTTTTGTTTGATTTATAAAGATTAAGATTAATTTTGCAAATCAATTTAATTCAAAATCAGTGCTATACCACATAACTTTAAGCAATTTATTTTTATTAATGTTTCATGAAAATATACTATCCTATAGTTATAGAGCGGTTACCAATCGGTTGGAATAAAACTTGATTGCATAACTGTTTAAATGCAAGTCCAGTGGTGGAACGTGACCTGAAATGTTTAAACCCGATTTGTGGAATAGAAACGTCTTAAATTATGTGACAATAGAAAAATGTAGTATAAATTAATGAACCCTTTCAAACAGTTAAATACATTTTATAGATGGTTATCACCTTAGTGGATCTATTCAAATAATTACATAAGAACTATCACTGGATGTTCAACTGCTAGTGATATTATGCAGAAGTGGAAGATTGAAAGTTGAGATACGAACCACACATATTGGTCACCCATAAACTGACCGAAATGATCAAAGAAAAGTCTTAAATCTTGAAATTCGTACGAACAACAAGAGAAGAATCCATGCACATCCAAGATAATCTTTAACTGGCAATCGAGACCACCATGCATTCCATACGAGTCTTTCTCCGTAGGCACTCTAATTTGCAGAATTGCCCGTTATCAATGTGCACAGATATGTTACCGTACAAAAACCCTAAATCATCAAAATTGATTCACTTGGTATTTGCAACATCACTTCTGGATTAAAAATTATTCGCACTGTTCTACAGAGTGACTAGTGGCTGTACATTTTCTTCTATTTGGATAGGTAATTTTTGGGTATGATGAATGCAAGGTTAATTTTTTTGTATTCAAGTGCATCATTTTCTAGTTGAACTGTCAGGTTTAGTTATTGGAATATTCTTGTTTGATGGCATCTTGCACATTAGTCTCGGTAAACTTTATGGACATCTCTCAACCTGTAGAACATTTACGGGACACGTTAAAAAGGCGCATACGGGATAGAAAACCAAGTCCAAATTTCAGAGCTGAATTGGCAACATTACTGTAGCAGGAATGGTTACAAATGCTAAAGTTTTGTATCAAAACACTATTGTAGAATGTCGAGAAGGATTATTTGTGTAAATGCACCATGTGGGAGACTAACCCTCTAGTAAAATTATTCTTTCCATACCATCACATCTTGATATCCGCATTATTACTGTTGGATAGTATATATTCTAACTTAATAGATTTCATTATTGAATCAATGTTACCAGTTTTAAAGCTAGGAGAAAACATATTACTTGCTCTTAATTTATTAATACCTTAAAATTATTTGCCTTTAAGATTTTGGAGAGAGATATTAATCCAATTTACCTTTAATTAAATTAAGAACAAATTGTTATTGTATAAAAATTGTTAATGTACTGAATTGTGGTGAGTTCAAAATATTGATGTCTTTTCTTAAGGTTTTGCATAGAAACAATATCCAAACAATATTACAACAAACACCATGAAATATATTCTAACAACTAAAAATTATGCATTTATGTTTTTATATGTTGGGCGTACAATTCCAATAACATTTCCCAATAGAAAAATAAATACATGATATAATTAAAGGAATTACTGTGAGTATAAACTTTAACTT
>JAPDSC010100714.1:80316-90489 GCA_026290005.1 Latrodectus geometricus | reverse complement strand
GAAATTATTTTCCCTGCATGGCAACCGCTTCCGCCGTCTGGAGTCTCGTGAACTCATTGGTTGCACGTGACGCGTGACGTAGCCGGCGAGAAGGGGCAGAGCCTCTGTCGCTTCACTCGCAGAATACTCTTTTCCATCTGTTTTATTAAGTTCTATAGAAATATCGGCGTCGACGGTGCGTTTGTTTGGGGAGTGTGTAAAAAAGAAAGTTTTGATATCATGGCCAGTGCTGTAGACAAAGAAGGTCTAAGGGATGCCTACGAAGATGTGAGAGCGGATACTTCAGACACGAATTGGTGAGTCAGTGTGGACAATAGTTTCTAGTTTTTTCACCTGCTAAAAAAAAAAAGAAAAAACCCGATTTCGCATTCACAATTTGGGAGCGTATTGGTGTCTCAAAACACTTAATGCATAGTCGATGATTCGAAAATAACTTGAATGTTAGCAGCTGCAAAAGAATTTTTTTTCTCCTAGAAACATTATTCGAAATAAAGTTTAGAACTAATTTAAATGGAAGACCGATTAAAAATTTTACCCTTGAATTAAAAAATTTAAATCACAATTATTAGCTCCATTTTTGAATCATGTTTGTGTTTATTAAAAAACAAATATATTTATGAGGTATTTTGAATGTTGTATAGTAATTTAATCCATGGAACTTTGATACTCAGTCTCTTGTCTAAAGATGTAAAATTAAGTCCTCCCTTTTTTAATTTGATTTAAGTTATTTTTAATGAAAGATAAATAATCTGCTTCTTAATTTTTGAAAGACTTAATTATTTTGAACTGAAAAACATCAAAATTGCAATTTAGCTTTGTATTTTTCATGGTAAATGTAATTAAAATAACTTTTACAACAGCTGTAAAATACTGTGTTCTAAGCTTGGTTTAAATTTTTATAATTCTAAAATTGATCTTACATTGATTCATAAAATTTACTATGTTTTTCTTTATATTCTAAAAAAGGTTGGTCTGAACTTTGTCAAACAATGTCTAATAATTTGAATTGAATGTTTACAAATGGTTTTATTATAAAGCAATCACTACGTTTTTAATATTTTAGAATTGCTTTGGTTCTAAAAATATTTTCTGGAATATAATCTCTTTTAGCAGAAAGCAGAATTTGCATCTGAATAGTTAGTGCTTTGACCTTAGTTCAACTGCTCATGGGTTCGAATCCCACATCGTGCGTAAATGTTTGTACTGGCTCTGAATCTACTTAAAATAGTCCTGGGCAAATGAGTCCTCATAAGTAATAAACGTCAAGTCACAATTGATTAACTCTGCTTGAAATATTCTTTTAAAATTTTAAAAACAATTTACTAAAATGGAGGTAGTTTTGTTCGATCACAGGAGAATCTTTCTGCTGTTGGTAAAAAAACTCAACTTTTTAAAGATATTTCAACCATTTTAACTTTGTTGTATAGATTCTTTTAAAATAAGTATTGGATATGTCATTATAAACCTACAATCTTATTGCATTCATAAAGTTTGGCTTGAAAAGATTTGATTTGTAAATCTAGTTTATTTTTCAGTTGAAACTGATGATTTGGTGATGTGTATTTATACGAGACAAGCAGAATCGGGCTGATGTTAATCTAGCCGTTACACATGTAACCTGCATCACTGCGTCTTCCTGCGTCAATGATAACGTTTATATTCTAAACGTACTTTAAAATCCAGTTTGTGATAACGTGAATATATTTCTTTGAACATTTATCTTTGCTGCTTAACTTAACAGGCGTTATTAGAATATCTTCATAACAAATTTGATCCTCAAGATTTTTGTAGTGGAGGCTCGGTTATGATTTTATGAGATCCAATGATTGGAGATATATATTTAAGGGCGTCTATTCATTTAAGTTTCTTTAAGCACTATTTTAATGGAAAATTTAAAAAATTTCGAAATTAAAAAAATAAACCATTTTCTTTAACAAAAATGCTAATGTAACTTCCCTTTGAATGACTGCCAAAAAATGGTTTTTATGTTGGAGCATTGAACTATTCGTTATTATGTTCGTGCCTAAGAATGTTTTTATAGTAGTAAAAATTGTTTTGTCATAGCTACTTTTTAATAGTTATTCTTAAATAAAACTTTCATTTATTGTTACAGCTTATCATTGTTGTCATGTTTTTAACTGTTTTCTTTATTTATAGCAAGCCAGGGTCGTAAATTTCATTACCTTATCGGAAAACAATTTTATATAACTCTTAAATAAAAGAAATCCCATTGATTTCTTTACTATAAACAGATTACAGAATGATTGTGTGAATTCAACAGAAAGGCCGAGGGAAAAATTGTAGTTTTCGTTGCGAACTATTATCAATAATACTCAAGATAATTATTTAAATTGTGGTCTACATGGAAGAGAAACTAACCTTGACCTATTAGTATGATCATATTCCTCGAAGTGGAAGTGCAAATTCAAATCCAGTCAGCGTTGAGCCGAGCTGACAGTCGAATAGTTAGTGCTCTAATCTTCAGTTCAATGGTTTTTCGGTTCGATTCCTCCTCTGCCTTGTATGTTTGTAGTAGTCCGGAATCCTTTTTATAAATTGTTTGTCCTGGTCTATATATTCTTTGTGTGGAAAATGATCGCTGAGTTACTAGCAAATCAAACCACTTAACAGTGAATGTTTTTCTGATTTTTTTTCAGTGACATCTATTAAAGTGAGTGCTTAGGAATATTCAGTTTCTACCCTTGCGACATCGAAATGGCTTACTTATGAAAAAATTCGAAAACAAAACTATGGATGGCCTTACATCGATCTTCAGTGAAGTATTTGAAGTAAACGATTCGCAACGTTAAATTCAAGGGAAGATGATTAATTTTTGTGTCGCTTATGATTAAAAGAATTCGAGGAACATGAAGTTGTTTCAATATTTCTTTACAAAGTATATTCAGGTATTTAAATTTTACGAAACTGTGGTTTAATTTTAAGAACCCTCACTGATACAATAAGTTTTTTGTTTTGATTGGAATACATTAAAGTTTCGTGTAGCTTTATTTTTTCACATAAATAAAGCTTCATTGCAATAAAGATCAATAGTGATCTTAAAAAATGTACTTACTCTCTTGCGCACAGAACTTAAAAATTGTAATGGAAAGCAATGCAAATCTCTTGCAGATATTATAATTGCACATTAAAATTTCAAGTTAATATTGAAAAATGAACTAATTTAAAATTATTTATAATATTACAAAATTAGATTTTAAATTCACCAAATTATCAGCCTCATGATCTTTGCTCTGGCATTCTGTTTAACAGTTCGTGGGTTCGATTCTCGCTTCTGGTTCGGATGTTTGTCGTGGTCAGGAATTTTATTCAAAATGTAAGATCCGGACTAAGATGAGGTCCAAAGAATCAGAGGATACTATTCTGTAAACTTTTACCAATTTTTTTCCTTAATTGCATTGTTGTGGTAAATTAAATCTAGATTAAATGAGTAATATTTTTGGCATAAATTTCAACAATTATATTAAATTGTATAAATGACACTTGAAACTCTTTGAAGAAGATACACTTGGAAATAGAGAAATAGACATCTTACCTTCAGCAAGGGAAATGCTTTTTTAATGTTTATTAAAAAATGCATTCCTTTTCAAAATTAATTTGTTGTAGCTTTAAATAACAAAGGACTATATTTTTCTTGATCACAATAAAGACAGTAATGCTATATTCGTTAATAGTTTGCCTTATCCACTTGTTTTAAATTGGGGTATTGATTGAAGATGTGGATATTTAATGGTGCCGTACTTTTTTGATATCTAAAACTGAATAAGGTTTTCTTTAGTATTTTGCCATAAATATTTTAAGTATTTGGATAACTAATATAATGTTAAAATACAAATTAAAATTGCGCTAATAGCTTCACTTTAAACAATATCATAACTCACCCTATTTTCATCACATATAAAAATAGGGTGAGTTGATTGAATCTGGGAAGTCATTTATAATTTACTGGCAGAAAACTAGATTAGGTTCAAAATATGATGCATTTTAGTGACTCAAAGAACATTTAATTATTTAAGCCTTTCACGAATTAGAAAACACAACTTTTTTTCTACCTGAATTATGATTTACTTATTTTTTTACCAAATAAGATTAGGTTATTTTTACTGTGAAACCACAACCCATTAACTCTGGTTAACAGCCTTATATTTAGCTTTTGTGGATGACAACTAATCATATTTTCATAATTTTATTTAGCTCACGTTTAAATGCTTGTGCAAGTGTTTATGTAAAGCAAAATCCAGCATAATGTTTTCGTTTTAAATGTTGCAATGAAATGTGTAAGAAACTTAAATGTGTAAGCCATTAAAAATATTTCAGATTTTTGTTCTGATTCTTGAATCACACGAGTACTTAAAGAAGTAATCATTTTGAACTATAAATAACCAAGACTAAGTGAATCATTCCAGTAGCAGATGGCAACAGCTTTCTCGCTGTAGCAGTCTTCGGTTTCTTCACTCGCTTAGTTCAGCGAGGCTCTTGTTAGTAAATGGGATAGAGAGTCGAGAAAAGCGAGCTACTGCTGCTTTTTTAAATTGTAACAAATCCCCTCGAAATAACAGGGTGAGGTGGGAAAACTCTTTTCCCTACCTCTCCCAAGTGTAAGCCGTTTTCCACGAGAGGGTGGAGAAATTATCGATTGGTGTTTCATACTGTGATCCATCACTCCCCTCCCCCCCCAAATCTTCTGACGCTACTGCGTCCCTCGGTGATTCTATTGTTGCACCTGATTTAAGCATTCTGCATAATACGAAAGACATGTACTCACTCGTACTTTTAATTGGAAAAGTATTGAATAAAAAATTTTATTAAATGAATGACTAACTAATAAAATTAATTTCTGTAAAATTTACCAAAGCAAATTGTTATATAGTCCCTTGATTCTTTGAGTAATGAGTCGATCATAATCCAAAGCTATTAAGTCCAGAATCAAAAATTGAAGTGTTTTTAATACACTCGTCTTTTTATAAAATATTTTGATCATTAACCCTTTGGATACATTTGACGTGTGAGACTCATCTGTTTACTAGTCCGAAGTTACGGTGGACGAATTGATCTGTGTTTCAAAAGCTGTTGCTCCATTTATATTTTTATATTGTAACTAAAATGCTGTTTCAAATATATTTATATTACCAATATAAGCCTTTTTCAAATAAAATGCATTACTTTTATTTTTATGGATGATTTACATAACTAAGATTTTATTAGGCGATGAAATTCTGCAAGTCTTTATTTAATGCCCAGATTTTAAACAATTTTAGCTTTCTAACAATGAAATTTAGCCCTTCATAGTTGTGTGTTTTATTCAGGCATAAGCTTAATGGTAAGTTTGTAAATGGGTACCCGTTGATTTTATGACTCCAAGATGAAGGCTAAAATGTGAGTACCAAAATGGCGGCTACTATTAAATAAAAGCTAAAGCAAGAAATTATATTTTTTTCACAATTTTAATAAAATAAACAATTTTTCATAAAAACTGTTCAATCACACCTTTCGATAAGTTAACGTAATTAAGTTAACAATTTTGATATATTTAATAGAATAAGAGCTTTATAATTTATCATGGTTAAAAATACTAAGGTTTTCAGAAATTAAATTTAATTGTCAATGTTTATCGATAAACTTTTTGCAAACAAAGGGGTACAGTTTTCTACATGGTACCCAAATTATTTAATTCGTGTATGCAAAATTTATGAGCATTTTAAGTTTTTTCAGGATGCACTAAGATGTAAGCTGGTAAAAGTTTACAAAAACGGGTACCCTTGATTATTTTTTTGGGCGATACTTTTGACGCCAAGATCTGTTTAACAAAATGGCCGCTGCACAAAAGCTAAACTAATATAAAAATGTTTTTTTTTATAATACTCATAAAACACAAATGATTTAACATAATCACACTTTTCGATAAGTTAACAGTTTCAATATTTTTATAGGATAAAAACTTTGTAATTTACTAGGGTTACCAGAAATTAAATTTTATCGCCAATTTTTCGCCAAACCAAGGGTTACCCGTAACATAGAAAATTATTATGGAGCTTCAATAGACTCCATAATCGTTGGGTCTTTTATCCCTCTGCTTATGTAAATATGAAGGGAAAAGAGTATTCATATTATCATTTATTGACACTTGACTTGCGCTCAAATTTATAAAACTCAGTTTAGATCGCAATAAATATCATTACAGTTCACATAAACACCATCACGCTTGTAGTATACATGCTTAATATATATGAATATAATGTGGGCTGCAAAGTATAGAAATTTAGATAGTGGACAGCATAACAGCTGTTATAAGGCTTCTGAGCATTGCTTTCTTTGCTTTCCTAGAGGACTTCATTGGGGAATTATTCATGTATCGCAAGAGAGGAAACCAGAAAAATCCCAAGCACCCCACTTTGACTGATGTTGTGCTATCTTTTACATATACATCATTCGCCTGCTATTCAACAGTACCTGGGATTGAAAACCTGGATCATTTAATCTGATGAATGCTGTTCTGTGTTAAGACTCAGTTCTCTAGTGATAGAAATTTCTAGTTGTGTTCAATGTATTCGATTGAACAGTTCATACTTTTGAACTACTTCGGGTGTGGATTTTTGTAGTGGTTCGGAATCCTTTTTTAAACTATAAGTTCCAGTCTAATTAGCCACCGAACTTAAAAGATGTCTGTTGGGCGACTAACAAACCAAACCGCCGGGTAACTTTTACGAGATTCTGTCGACCAACCGACCGCCGCCCAACCTAACTAGTGGTTAGCGTAACTGACTACGGATGGGGAGCCCCTGGGTTCGAATCTCGGCTTGGGCATGGATGTACTTTCTTTCTGTGTTTATTGTCGTTTCCTCAGATGGTTGAATGAAGTCCGCCCTATAAAAGGGTTTGTGGTGGTGTGCCGTGGGTGATGCTACTCGTACCTCCGTGACTTGGTTCACAGGTGCCTACCGGGTAACGATGATATGAGTAGCAGTTTCCGGCCTTGTGGCAAATGGGCTAATGTACTTACTTGCTCAAGGGTGCACGCCATAAGAAATGAAAAAAGTCGATCAACCGACCGGGTCAGAATCTCGTAAAAGTTCCAACATTTACTATCATTGGAATGTATGCGGAAAGCAGCACAACACCAATCTCTAGTTTTAGAGCGGCTGGAATTGAACCTGGAATGTTCCATTCCGTAGAGTCTAGTCCCTCGCACTGTGTCCCAGTGTATAATAAATTTAGCTATAGCCAAACAAAAAGGCCCTTAAAAAATGTTGCTTTAATATACGAAAAGATATTATATATAAAAATGCGTATGAACCAATGTTTTCCACTATCTTAAACACAGCTGTGTTTTTTATTAATATTGGGATTTTAGGGCATACTAATGAGGTTCGTTATTGAAAGTTTATTGTAACAAATGCGGTTTATATTTTCATTGAATTCAGGACTATTACTGCAAATATTGAAGTCCTTAGCAATTGTGTTTAAATTAAAACATTTGAAATTGCATCTAAATTTTGCCAACAATCTACTTTCTAGTAATTCTCCATGGATTGTGAAATGCTTCAAAAATTATTTTCCACTATTTTGAGCCTTTATAGCGGAAAATATATTCATAGACTGACCTTGAATGCGAAAGACATGATTGTGGTTAAAATGAAAAACAATGTGGTTTTTCCGAGAACAATTTTATGAGTAGGAAAAAGACTTGGAAGTTGTATATTTTTAAGAAGATGGCTGTGGATCTGTGTGCCTTAGATTGAATGGCATATTCAATGAATTAGTGGGGTTACAGGCTCGTTCATGCTTTGAGCATTTTAGAATTCTATTAAAACCAAAATCTCTTAAGAAATTAGATCAAATATTACTTTAAGTCATTCCTCTGAAACATACTGACATTTATTTTTAAATGTACTAACACCTTGGAGCAAAAAGTGTGATAAATCGTATTCTATTTATCATATTTTAAATGCTGATATTCTGAAATTGCCTGGTTTATTGGGGGAGCCACCCCAAGAAAACCTTTTTGAATTTTTTAGTGGCAATTGTGCCATTAAAACTTCAAGTAGACAAAAATGGGATTTATATATATTTAAATTTCATATTTTAAAATTTATATTTTTAATATGTATTTAGATTTTAATTAAACCATATATACTGATTTTTGTATTTTAAATTTTTAACATTGTTCTGATTTTTTTAAGAAATCGTTATTGCAATTAGTTTTTTGGTGCGGCTTGTTATTTTCAAGCCTTGCGCCATAAAACCTAACAAACCATTCCGCTGTATAAAAATTACAAATCAATTTTCTTCTGTATTATCTTGGATTAAGTAGTTATGAAAAGAAGCGATATATTTTAATCTTTCTTTCCATTTACAAATAGTTTCAATACTAATTATGTAACTGTAAATTGATCCATCATAAGATGGATCAATTTACAGTTACATAATTTTTCATACAGAAAAGTAATTTTATATGTATTTGATAGAAGTAAAAAATATATTCAAGTTTACTTTAAAACTGATAGATTTCATCAGGTAAACTTGCAGAATGGTTCGCACTCCTTTTTTTTTAACACTGCTATGGTTTTGGTTCTAAGTACTCGTGGGCTCGAATCCCACCATGAGGCCTATTTACACGCTCCGAGTTTTTCGTCCGAACTTTATCGAAACCCGTTGCCATAGTGAATTCGGAGTCTGTAAATATGTTCTCGGAGATTGAGCTCCGATCTCGGAAAGATATAAAACAATTTCTACTTTTTCCATGTGAAATTGTCCTCAGCCAATCAGCTTTATGGAAGAGTGACGTCATCGGAAGAGACGAAAATCGAATTTTTCAATTACAATTTTTCTAGCAATTGTTATTTTTTTAAAACATAAGTTGATTAATTCTCTGCGTATGCTTTATCGTTTTCAATAATTAAATAAAATTAATTTGATATTGCAAAGAGAACAATTTTAAAAATCACTGCCAATTTTTTCAATGTTAATTTCAAAAAGTTAGTAATTTCTTCATATTATTGTAATAAAATTAATGCGTGCATTTTCCTGATGAGGTGATTTTAATTATCTGAAATATATTATTCTTATAGAGTTTAAAGTAATTTACAATGATGTAAATAACTTGAATCAGAGCTTTTAGACATATTAATGAAAATAACTAAAACTGAATATAATGAATATTTAGACTAATGATTTGATAAAAGAATATTTGACTTTAAGATATATTTTATCAAAACATTAACAAGAACACTGAACAAAAATGATTTGCAAACAAATGAATCTATCGCTTATGTCATTCCTATGATTTTTCAACTTCATTCTTAAATTAATAAATCATGTTCACTTGAATAAATAAAATTTAAAAAATCAAGTCGTCAATAAAAATTTTAAGTATATTGAAATTTCTATGAACAGCAAATTTTTCTATGTTTATAAAATCTAAATGGATTAAGGAACTCATTGGTTTTATCAATTTTGTTAATAAAACACTTAGCTATTATTTAATCAAGTTTGATATGTGAGCATAACTTTTTTGTCTAATTTATTTTAATGAAAAATATTGCTTTGTTTAAAAATACATGCCTTTGTGATTAAAATGGTCTGACTAAAATCAAAGTTTTATATTTTTGTAAAAACTGAGTTGTGTATAAATTATTTATCGCCATTTATAAAAGCAAATTAATCTTCTATTAGCTGAAAATAGTTTCTAAAATCACTTGTAAGACAAGAGTCCTTTTCATGTGTAGTTGAATCTAATTTCATCACTTAACATGTTATTTCTTTTACAATGTTAAAATTCCTAGATTCTGTATAACCAGTTAGATATTTTGATAACATTAAAAATTTTGATTTTACTATTATAAAGGCAATGAAAATTACTTTCTTACACTGACATATTTCAATGTTGAAAAATTATTAATATAAATGAAGATTATGCGTTGCAAATAATATATTGCGCATTTCTTGACTTAGGTTTTTATAGTATACATTAAATTCTTTTTTATACAAAAAGAAACGAAGGAATTAAAATATTTATAAATATTTAAAATACATTAATAAAATCTTTCAATTAAAGCAAGTTTTTAATTCAATATTTTTAATGCTCTGTTCAAATTAAAGTACATATTCCACATAATATATATATATATATATATATATATATATATATATATATAT
>JAPDSC010100714.1:68487-80306 GCA_026290005.1 Latrodectus geometricus | reverse complement strand
ATATATATATATATATATATATATATATATATATATATATATTCTAATGTCACAACGTCTAAACCAAACATCAATAAAAATCAAAAATGAAACTACAATAAAAGTTTAAATATTGATTCCGAGAAATCGTAACATGTAAGCACCACTCTCGGATGGATTATCCCAGGAACTGATTTCTCGGTCTTGATGACATCATATTGCTAACTGACAAACTCGGAGCCGATAAACAGGCCTTTTGACTTGACAAGCTGATAGCCGAGTGGTTAGCGATCTTTTCTGTTCAACAGTTCGTGAGTTCGAATCCCATCTTAGGAATGGATGCTTGTAGTGGTTTGGAATCCACTTTAAACCTTAGGTTCCCATTTAATTAGCCCTCGTGTGCAAAAGATGAATGACCATTAAGCGACAAAAAAAACCAAAATATCCATTAGATAAATTTTTATTTTGTAATCTTATTGATTTTTGCAGTTTCTTATGTTGCAAAAAGATTTTACCACTATACATTTAATTCGAAGTTTTGGCACTTTTGCCGTTTAAACCATCATGCCAATTTGAATTAATGATTTTTGTGTTTTCCTTGCTTATCTTGCAATTTAGTTATTACGCCATTGAGATGTTAACATCATCCGGAAGAAACTAAGAACAGTTTTCTTTCCCATTTTCTTATATTAATATTCTTAGATTTTCGTTTTTTAAAATCTTAGTAATTCAAATTGTATATATTTATGCTTTGTATTTATCAGATTTAAATTTATTTAGATTCATGATCTTTTTCAGAAATTTGTCATTTTGGAAACGTTCCTTCGTCAAAGATTCAGAAATTTGCACAATGGATTATGTGGCAACTTGCCGGCGTTTTTTACGAGAAGTAAAATCTTGATCGTTAATCGATTATAAATTTTTTATCAGAAAATTCAATTGTTAGGAAAATGTCCAATCAATTTCAATTTTCTCTTGGCAAAATATTTCTGCTCATCTTCTTTCTTTCACTTAAAACTTTCTCTCATAATTTTGAATTCAATATTTAAAGCAATAGTATCTATTTAAACTTCTTAATTATGTGTTAAGCCACAATTATACCAAAAGCTCTTATTGGCATTAAATTGAATTCTTCTGGCGAGACTTTCACACGCAAAGCTTCAAGTCCTATCTGATTCATTGAATATTAGTATTAGAAACTTTTCCTTAATACAAAAATCTTTATCAACCCTTTGTTGAATATTCTTTAGTATAATTGGCCCTGTAATGTAATAAAATTTTGTTTTCGTGAGAGAAAAATAATTTTCATTGGAGGATTATTTAAAATGTTGATATCGGCCTGATATTGCTGATCTGGTTGTTCAATAATTAGCTCATTGGACTTCAGTAAAACAGTTCCTGCATTTAATTCCCTCATCGACAACAGACGCTTCTAGTGGTTGTGAATCTTTTAAATTGTAGGTCCAAATCGAATTAGTAACCTTAAATTGACAAAATTAAAAAGCTCAAATTGATTTTCAAATTATTACAAACCATTTTAGATTTAAATTTCTTGACAAATTTGTTCTATGTGTATTAAAAAAAAAAAAAAAAAAAAAAAAAAAAAAAATCGACAAACCGACTAAAAGTGTAAAATTTCGAGCTTAAGAGAAATGGTTCAAATTTAACTTTATTTTCATTATACAGTCAAAGACAATAGCAATGTTTATTTTTATTCAATTTCTTGAAATTTAAATGAATTAATTAACATTAAAAAATTTGTCAGTTTTAATTTTTCTTAATGCTAATTAGTGTTGATCACAGATGTAAGTTTTACTCTTTACAAATATTGCAATACCTCTCAATTAAAATTACCGCACACAATCGGTTCCAAACAAGTAATTGCATAAGAAAAATGCTCTAAATGATTTAAAACGCATAATTAACTGTTTTCTTGTTCTCTTTATTACTGAAATTGTACTAAAATGTTCATTATTTACTATTGTATAGTCAAATGTGTTTTGGGGGGTATCTTCTAATTCGCGGTCGTTGTATTCTAATGTCCGTGAGTCTGTGAAATGAAAAAGATTACGGAAAATAATTGAAAGTAAAAACAAAAGTATTTTATTTAGAATGGAACACCAACTTTTGGTTCAATTGTTTATTTGCGTTGCGAGGAAAAATGCTTCTAATGGATTTTTATGAAATACAAAAGAATAAAAATTTAAATCAGTTTGTGCTAAAACTATTTAAAAAAATGACATCTAATTTTCCACTGCTACTAAGGAACTAATTTCAAATGTAGCTTCATTATGATCATAATGAATTTCAAATATCGAAAAGCATTTGAATTAAATCTAATAAATTGATCTGTCTGGTTACAAGATTTCGATTCTGTGAAAGTGTTCCGCCAATGTAGCCGTTCCGTGATGTATGAACTGACGCGCATTTCCTCGTTCGTCAAAATGCAAGTTCAGCCACCTTTTGCGCGGCCAGTACTCGGAAAAATAAATTTTAACTTTTTCTTTCTCCGCGCTTTAGCAAGTATGAATTTTCGGCGAATTCGCGCGCTCTGACTGCGAGAACTTGCTCGCCGCTGTTGCACATTTCAGATGGGACGAAAACACGAAAAAGGTTTGACAGCCGTTACCTTGGAAACGTAAACTTACCTCGCAAAAATATAAAATAAAAACTAATTTTTCGTTTGCAACATCTGATTCCTCATGAGCTTGTACTTTGTAAATGTGAATTCTTCATGAAATAATAAAACTTTTAAAATCTACCAAGTTTTATATTTGAAGGTTATATTTTAACTTTTCTTTTGTTAAAATGTTAGTTAGGAATATTTTAAAAATATTGTTTCGAAAACTAAAACGGAGATATTTTTGCAGAGTAAAACACATTTGGCCATTTAGCCTCCAAAATACATTTGAGATAACTTGAATACAAATACAGAACGTGAAATATAATTGTATTCAAATTGAAAATGTATTTTTTTCAATTATAAAGTCAGTAATTTTTAAACAATATATATATATATATATAATTACACACACACTATATTAAAATAGTTTTTTTCATAGTGTATTAAAATGTCTCTAAAAAGATAGGATATTTATAGAATAATAATGTGTCGGTGATTGGAGAAAATAATTTAAAGATATAAGAAGCATCTTCTAAATTTGTTAAATTTTTCGAGAGGAAATGCAAAAGAATGCCTCCATAAGTGTTTGCTAAATTAGCCTCGCTCATTCTTTTGATTACTAGGAATTTTAAAAATAAAAATTTTAAGATTAAATTTCAGCTTTTTTATTAAAATTTAGTAGTTTTATGTAAATTAAAACTAACTTAAGTATGATGAAATATTTCTATTTTTCTAAGAAAGCCTTCTATATATACATGGTCATTAAAATTTTAATGATTCTTTTACTCAAAAATCAATATTTTGAACAGTCAGAATCAATAAATTATGTGTACGTCATAAATTTATTCCAAGAGTTTTCGCGTAATCTGCTTATCAAAACAAAAACTTGTAACCGAAGATGCAACCGATTGGTTAACACTTTGGTCTCCCATTTAACAATTCGTAAGTTCAATTCCCTCCTTAGACTTCTATTTTTATTGTAATTTAAACTGGACCCTAGTCTAATCCTCATGCAAAAAATGACGATTGAGCCGCAACTAAGGCATATTCTACAATTGTAAATAAAATTTATATAATTTAAATATTGTATGGTTATCTTGTGCAATTGTGCTGTAATCTACTACGAGACACTACTTAGGGAAAGTTTCTGGTGTTTGAGAAAGAATGATAGAACTCTAATTAAACATTTTAGCCGACATAGACAAAGTGCCGGTGCTTTCATATTAATGCTTATTCCACTTTTATAATTGTCAGATACGAAGGATAACAATATTCACTTTAAAAATTTTTTATAAACAATAATATTCTATTAATAATTTTGAATAAAGTCCGATATTTAGTATTTAAAAATATAAATGATGCATAAAGATTATTAACAAAAGAAAAAAAAATATTTCAAGATATCGTTTGGTTTCAATTTCATTCGAAATAAAGATTTAGCTTTCCTAAAAAAATTCAATCCATTTGTTCAATTCATTCCTAAAACAATTCATTCCATTTGTTCATTACTTATTATTTGTATTTAATTTTTATCCTTGTACTCGATTTAAGCATTTGTACATGTCAACGTATGAGCATGTTTGCGATAACTCCAACAATACTTACGATAACTATCTGCTATTTAGAAAAGACAACTTTCTTATCTGTAGAGCGCTACCTTGGCTGTATTCGGAAAGAATAGAAACTTTTAATGTGATCTTTTGTTTTCATATCTGGGTAGTTGATAATTTTTATGAAATATGAACGCATTTAAAGGGGTTCTATAGATTGTGAATAATCTCCAATTGTTATTTAAATCTTGAAAGATATTTGGCAAAAGAAATTTCTTTCAGAGTTGAAAGTCAATGTAAAAAAAATCGCACAAAAAATATGATAATTCAATAAATAATGGAATAATTTTAAAACTTAAATATCCATTGCAATAAGGTCAATTTGGCATCCTAAACAACTTTCACCTTCGGTGTAACATTACACGGGTTCGATAAACACCTCGGACTTATGTGGTTATTGTAATAGTTAGTGTAATAGTTAGAATTGTGGTTATTGTAATAGTTAGTGAATGTGGTTATTGTAATAGTTAGTGGTTATTTATAACCCATTTTTAATAGATTGTGTGCGTTCGGGTCTCATTAGCCCTTAAAAAGTGACGTTAGAGCGATAAACTAATTAAAAGTGGATGAAAGCACTAGATTTTGAAAAACGTTAGAACATAAGCTAAAATACTTGAAATTTTCAAATACTGCAATTTTAAACTTAATGCAATTCTGCAAACTATCTTTTGTTTCACGAATTCTTAATGATTGGTCCATTTGAATATTATAGTTTTCTTAATTTAAGAATAAATTAGATATTTTTACCTTGTTATCACGTATTTAGTAAAATAACTCTTCTATAATTTTATGAGCCGTAATCAAATTAACTTATTCAGTTAACAAGCATTAATCCAAAATAGAACTAGTTTAAATTTTTGTAGTATGAATTTAAGTTGATATTTTTAAAAATCTATAAATAAACGCGAATTTTAAACTGAGCTGTGACTAAAACGCATTTAAACTTATTTTAAATAATAAAAGCGTTTTTGCGTGTCAGAGGCCTTTAGCTTTACCCAAAATATAAGAATGACGTTTTAATTTAATTTCTGGTGACGTCAACTCATTGCGTTACAAAGCTTCTCGAATCTTCGTTTTTGCATTTTCTGCTTTCTGATGGGAAAAGGAATAAATCTTCCCTCCCTCTTCCCCGAAAAAGGAAAGTAATTGTTTATTTTACTAAATCTTTATACTGAGAATAAGATGAATTAAAATTACCAAACTTTATGCTTTTAATATATTTATTAATACACAATTTTAATTAGAATTGGGTTTCCCTAATTTTAATTAGGGAGCTGGTATCCGCATGGTAAGTGATTTTGCCTTCGGTTCAACAGTTCGTGGGTTCGAATTAAATCTTGGATGTTTGAAGTGGTTTTGTATCCATTTTATACTGTAGGTCCCTGTCAAATTAGCCCTCGTGTGCAAAAAATGAAAGTTGAGCGACAGACCAAACCAATTTTAATTCTCTTAATATATGTATTTATTAAAAATCTAGTTTTTCAACTTTTAATTCTATTAAAATTCCTGCTAGTATTAAAAATAAAGTAAAGATTAAGATTATAGCAAAAGTAAAAGGAAGTTCACTTTAATTGAATGAAGTAAATGAAGATTTCAAGCAATAAATTTATGATTTTTCTGTTTTTAAAGTATACCATTTAAAATATAACTGAGCTTTCTATCCTACCATCGAAAAATTTGTTGGTTTGAATCTCAATTCTGGTTTGAATGTTTGGTTTGAAATCCTCTTTTAATAGTAAGAGCTGATGTAATTATTTCTCTTGTGCAAATCTTTACTGTGGAGAAATAAATCACGCACAAACATCTGCAAAAAATTTATTGTGAAGAACAACTGCAAAATTATATGCATAGCGGAGCAGGACAATTCCGGATTGTACTTTAAGGTTAACGGGTTTGGAATACTCACCCATCACCAAGTGCCTCGTAATATTGAACCACAATCAGGTGATGAGGTCAGTCCTGAACTTGCACCCTGTCCACGCCACATAACTGAAAGACTTTGGGCTTCACAGTTCCACGTGAACACAAACCCAACCCAAGGATTGTAAAATTATAAAAGCACTAATCACATAGACAAATGCTAGAATTTATATATGCGAAATAGATTATATAAAATGGAGTAGATTTTTTTTGGACGTTGTGGTATTAATATTAATGACAAAATTCGCAAAGTAAATCTGAAGAATTGGTTAAAATAGTAAAAGTAAAATAAAACTTTTTTTTTTTTTTTTTTTTTTTTAAATGGCAGAAAACTTAAGTTCAATTATTAAATTTGATTATTTTTTAATCAAACGCTGGTACACTTGTTTCCTCCGATATTGTATCTGTTGTAATTTATTTAATCTTTAATTTGGCACAGATTATTTTGAAAACTAGATTTTTACTAAAATATTTTATTACCGTTTAATTACAAAAAATTAATTTTAAAGGGTCTAAATTGTTTGGATTTTTAAATTTTACTGTCAACTAAAAACTTTTCAAAATTTTGTCTCGAAGAATTTACCGAGTTAGCAACTGAATGGATAGCGATCTATCTTTCAGTTCATTAATTCGATGCCACCGCTATCGTAGATGTTGTAGTGCTTCGGAAGGTATTTTAAACAATTGATTTCAATCGAACTAGCCCTCGTACCAAAATTAATCGTTAAGCGATAGCAAATTCATTTTTCTTTCCTTGTACCATGGAAGAAATCATTCTTCATACAACAGATTTAATGGAATGATACTCTCAGAATCTTGTAACAATAAGTTCTTTGATGAAATCAGTTACAGAGCTTGAGGAAGTTACCATGAAAAACAGTGAAAACATTTTCTATGTATCGTAGAATCACACCCAAAGCTTTTCATCCCCCTTCCCCAGGTGATGCTCACAAGATTCCTCACCTTCCCAAAATCTGTTAGTCCTGAAAAGAGTTCGGGCCTGTCTTGCGCAATTAAATATGCGAAACAAGTTGGCTTTTGGAGCGAACTTCTATTTCATGCTTGGGTAAGGGTGCTTCGCTATCTCGTCACTCGCTGAACTGGGCGCTTCTTGCATCTTCTATAAAAACCGAACATTTATTATCCTCTTCTGTCTGCCCACGGTAATTGGTTACGCTTTAAGACACTTTTTCAAGATCTATTTTTCCTACAGCGATAGTCTCGAATAATTTTCCCATTTAGATCGGTATTTTCAGTCTCCGAATGCTCGACCCACTTATCGCCCCAAAGGAAGTTTTACAATCATCTCCAATTATTTTAAACTCTTGTCATTTGAAGTGTTTGCTTGAATTTATTTTCGATTAAATTTATTCCGAATCTAAGGGAATAAATTTTATATCTCGAAAGGACTTTAAAACATTTCTTTTTAGAACATTAGAAATGATTATTTGTGTTAGTCTTAATTTATTCACTATTTCATTGAATTTTAATGAACAGGATAGCCGAATGGTTAGCACTCTTGTCTTCAGATCAACAGTTTGTGGATTCGATTTCCACCTTGAACTTTGTTGTTCATAGTGGTTCAGAGTCCTCTTTAAACTGTAAGTCCCTGTCAAATTATCCCTCGTGTGCAAAAAAATAAATAAATAAATAAATAAATAAAAATAAAAATAGCTTTGAGCGACGAACAGACAGCTGAATGAAAGGCTGTCTCGCCTACGGTTCAAAATTTCGTGAATTCGAATCCCACCTCCGATTTGAATTCTTGTAGTGGTTTGGAAACTATTTTTAACTATGTCGTGTTTCAAATACTAGTGTGTAAAATATGGCTGTTGGGCGACAAATCTTACAAAGCCTTAATTCTTTGATCTTACGAAACTGTCTTCTACAGCACTTTATTACACAAGGAAACAACTTCAATATTAATTTTAAAAGATTTCGTTATGTTCGAAAATCATTTTCATTACGAACCTTATTTTACGCAGTTAACAGACTTAATGTAAATTTTATGAATTTTGGAACTCTTGTTTCAATGTATCGATTTCATTTGAAATTTGTTCATTTTTGTCGGAAAATTTCAGTCACAAATTGCATGAACATCTTTGCTTGGCCCAGGCTTTGTGGCTGAGCTTGTAGCTGAAGCGATAAATGGCTTTCATGTTAACAGTTCATGAGTTTGATTCATACTTCTAGCTTGGATGGTTATAATGGTTCATAATCCGCTTAAACAAGACTTTGTAAAAAAAAAAAAAAAAAAAAAAAAAAAAAAAACTAAAGAACTGGCACATGTTGCATATGAATGTGAAGATCTTACCCTTACTTGACTACTTTGGGTACTCTTGATGCTAAAAAATTTAACCCCAGTTCTATAAAGAGTCTTCATAAGCAAAGTGGGAGACCTTGTTAGATGTGTGTGGAGCTAGGTTATTTTGGATACAGAGCTTGGTACAAAATACTTCTAGAAAAGGTGCCATGATTGTCGGATCCTATTTGGATAAATCCGCATAAACTATAAAACTCTGCATAATTAATCTCGCGTGGAAAAAAAGAAACTTTGAGACAAAATGTAATTATTTTGTACTATTTCATTCTTCAATAATTTCTGAACTTTCAAAATGTATTATTAAATACAATGTTTTATCTCTAAAAGCAGCCAACCGCTTTACCGGAACATTTAGTTTTTAAACATCTGAATTCCAATCGCTTATGAACCGAGGTCTGTTAATTGGATCTTTGGAGATTAATCTTAAGCAAAACATAAATTTTAAAACATCAGTACAACCTATAATTATGTAATTGTTTCCAATCACTTCGTCTGCAAACAGTGTTCGAATTCAAATGGAACGTATATTTGATATTTAAATGTAATTTCATGCATCCCTGGACATTTAAGGACAAAATGTCTTTGAGAGTTATGATAATATGAAATATTTGTGTTTTTATTTACATTGATCAAATGAAATTCCTACACAATTCTTTTTTTTCTAAATGCCAATGGAATGTTAGTCTATATGGATAAAGTAAATTTTAATTGCTATTTTTTGAAATTTACTACTGCTGTGTAAAAAATCTAATTCGTTCTGTAAGGAATGTAAACTTGTATAGTTGGAGTTGTATTGGAAGATCTTATAACGTTAGATGCGATAGCAAAATATAACATTAAACGTTCAAGAAAAATGATAATTTTAACTACAAAGAAAAACCTGATATATTTTTTAATATTTAAAAAATTAATGCATCAAAATGAAAAACAATAGTATTTTTCCCTTTGAGAATCACAATTTGACTAGAAGATTGATATATTTAATTTTTAATAATTAATTTTCAATGTTCTTATTTGAAGAAACTTTGCTTAAGCAAATTTTCTTCGGTTATTTTTACTATAAGAATTCATTGTAATTCTCTTGTGTTTGTGTAAATGCGATGAAATTTTTGACGGTATTCATCTTGACTCACGCCCGGCACTTGTATTTTTTTTTTAATATGTACTCTTCAGAGTTATTGCGTGGAAGGCCAGAAAATAGCTTTATTAACAATTTTCTGTGCGTTTTGTAATAAATAACAATTTAATGTTAAAGTTTAATATTTTATTGGACATACTGTTGAAATAAGATAGTATCTTAAGAGATTTTTTTATAAGCGAATGAACTCTTGCTTAAGTAAATTTTCTTGACTAGCTTTAGAAAAATATTTTTAAAATTTCCGAAACTTTCAATTATCTGACATACATTTGAATGAAATTTCTGAAAGGTTATTTTCTGAAGTTATCTGTTTCAACCATAGATTAGAAATCAGGAATTTACAGATTGTCAAATACACTTTATATCTAACCATGGACCTAAGAAAATTGAAACGTTTTCATTTTCCTTAGATTTAAATAAAAAATTAGAATAGTATTTTAATGTTAAGTAAAATCTAGAAATACAGCAACATAAATAGCATTTAATAGTTTATTCAATACCACATGACTGAATCTAAAATATTAAGCTTTCAAGCAGTATTTTTACTGTTATTGCTTTTCGCATTTTACTTGTTTTGAAATTACGGATCTGATTCGGGATTTAAATTTTAACTTGCTGTCCAATGTTTATAAAACATAAAATTTTTTGAATTGATTAAGCATCTACTTTCATTATAATTGGATATTATAATAACCGCAAGAACATTGTTGAACGAGATATTTTGTTCTAAAACATTTTTTCAACATCTTGGTACAAAAGAGCGAATGTTTGAAAAATTGCTTGAAAATGACGATTGCGCATTATTTTTTCACCTGTTGCCAAAAATGAAAACTTTATTTTGGTGATCTTTTTTAAACAGGGATTAAGTAGCTTTATTAGTTCCAACTACCGAGAAGAATAAATCTATCGTCAGTAGTTTGCTTATTTGAAATGGATTTTTAAATTCTTTTATAGCTAAATTTGTGCACAACAAAAAGTTTCAACATAGGAACGTTTTATTGAACATCTTATTCCTCAAATGCTTAATGATTTCCTTGTTTCGGAGAATAATTTTCCGCGAAATTACTATTTTTTATAAGTTAAATAAAAACATTCTAAAAATAAAATTTGTATAAAAATGTTCATGAACGAATTTTTTTTAATGCAAGATAATTCTTTACAACTTAAAAATTTTTTACAACCAAAGAATATTTTTATTTTTCTAAAAAGGTACTTTCGCATTCTCATCTAAATTTTAATATATCAAATAATTACGGATTTATTTGCGAAAATTCCCTTCGGAATCTGGATTTTATAACACAGTGTGTGAAGAATACCATTTTAGTGTTGGCAACACTATCAACATGACATTGCACGCGTGGGAAATTACCAGCAGTGTAAAACTCGTACTTTTGTAACGAATATTTTAACAGTGGTGGCTTCAGTATCTCTCATAAACCTAAGGTGCTGTTAAATCCTTAGAACGTAAGCAGATGAGCAAGAAATCAAAAGTTTCGTTACATTCCAGAGCGTGACTTCATGGTCCAGTTAGACGATGATACGGCTATGTGAACCTTACAGATAACGGCGTTGAACTGTTATGGAAACATTTTCCCATGTTGTGCTTCATTTATAGAGCACGCCATGTTTATTCAACACCTGAGCCTGATCTGCTGGAGAAAGGATCAGCTCTCAATCTGTTTACTTAATAATTTCCAAAATTTAAATCCAGTTCGAATATTTTTGGAGATCAAGAGTTTCTAAATTCATTGTTTAATCCTACTTTGGCTTTTAGTAATGAGATTAAATACTAAAGTCGTACTCTATTATAGAAAAATTAAAATTAAAAATTCGATTGAAAACTTATAACTACATAAAGAAAACAATGGAATTTGCATTGTTTCCTTTCTGTGGTCACTAGATATATATGCAAAGAGTGTATAAATTCTGACTATGATATACAAATCCAAATAATTTGCACACAAAATGTGCACATATCAATTTAAATGCCAATGCTCTGAATTAAGAACCAATTGAGTTGGTGAAATGGGAGAAACGCATACCATTTTTTAAAACTTTTACGTTATTAATTACTTCTAATAATCCCATTTCCAATTAAAAAATTCTGTTTTGTACACAATATTTGAGAGTTTTCAACGTAATGGCATTTGTTTTTTTGTTTTATCTTTAAAATTAAAGTAACTCTTAAAATAGTTCAATAATTTATCAGTTTGTTTCATTTAGCTA
>JAPDSC010100714.1:0-53487 GCA_026290005.1 Latrodectus geometricus | reverse complement strand
TCGATTTTGCTTAGGGTTACAATTTAAAATTAAATCTAATAGTTGATTAAATTGATTTTAACAATGTCGAGCATAATTTAAAAAATATTTTGTCAATTTTTTTCTTTTTAGACGATGACCGGGCCTTTGCATTTGTTCGGGTTCTGGCCGGTGATGAGATGAGCAAAAGAAAAAAATTTGTTTTACTAACCTGGGTTGGTTCAAGTGTCAGCACTCTAAAGAGAGCCAGGGTGTCCATCGACAAAGCTCTCGTAAAACAAGTCGTACAGGTAAACTTCCATTGCAAGGAAATCTCTAATACATGTTCGGCATGTTATTTACTACTTTAAATGAAACTAGAAATTAGTGATAATTAGCTAATAAGTTTCTGTATATACCAGCTTTATAAGTTTTTCAACTTCTTTAATTTATAGTTTTGCTAACTAGTAAATTTATTGACAAGAAATATATTGTAATGGAAAACAATAGGAGTTAAGGCAAGTATCTTAGTTTTCTGCCACTAGATGGCAGTACGAGTCAGTTATAATTTAAAGCTTAAAAATATGGTAAAACTAATTTTTACGTTACTAAAGATGTAATTGTACTATTAATTGTAAACAATATTTCAAACAAAATAAAGTGATATTATTCATTGTATTTTTTCTTAATTTCTAATTTTCGTATAATATTTGTGACTTAGTTGTGGAATTCTCACTGTAATCACATAACTTGATAATGTGTTGTCAGGGTAGCGTTGTACAAATAGTGTTTTTTAATAAGTTTCTTGAAGTTATTTTTCCTGGGAGAGAACATTTTCACTTATAATTTCAGCTGGATGAGTTTGAGCAAATTAGGTGTGCTTCTAAAATAGGTCTTGGGTATCGTACTAAGAGAACTGCTATTTTTCTGCTGAGAAGGAATCTGTTTATAATAAGCGTATACGATTGAATGATGTGACATGGTTTTCGATTTTATAGTTTATAGATCTGACTTTTTGTAAAGTTAATATAAATTTTTGGGTAAAGTAATTTGATCCAATTCTCATTTTTAAAATTAAATTCATAGAGTAATTTAGTTCTAAATCAATGGTTTCAAAACCATAATAGGGATTAACTTTGAAATTTAATGACTGTTAAATAGAATATTCTTTAAAATGTTGTATTTATATTTAATCTTTTTCTAAAAGGTTTAAGATTTGATATAATAAAACGGAGATGCTTTAATTTTGCCTTATAAGTTAATCTTTATTACAGATGATAGATTTTGTTGAAAATAGAAACTTGAATATATGAACTCTATATTATATACAATGCATCGATAAATATACAATATATCAATACTTGGTTATTGAAGGATTAATCTTTTTTAAATATTTTATATTTGAGAAACATTGAATTTTGAATATTATAAAAACCTAAACATCTTGTAAAATATTGAACTCTTATTTTTCTCTAAATACTAAGATTAATTTTCCATATACTAAAGTTCTAGTGCAACTCATCTTTCATTTCACTCGTGCAAATATAATTTAATATTAGAAAATTTGATAAACCTAAAAATACAGATTTCTTTAGAGGCTGAAATGGAACTATTAATATCAACGACTATTGCAGTATGTTTAAAATGTTTTCAGTAAAAATTAATCTTACAGAAATGTTTTAAGGGTTTTCTGTACATGCGTGTGTGAACATCTAATCCAATCTCTTGATGGTGAATGAAAAAGTGCCACTAACATGTTCACAATACAAAATATAAGCATCTTGCAGAAATGTTTTAATGTTAATTCTCTTTAAATTTTTTATTTATGCAGTTTAGTTAAAATTAGTATTTTTTATTTCGCTTATTTTTGTGTGTTTAGATTAGATGTAGTATTTTACTTTCAGATTTTTTTTTTTAATTTGTAACCTCGTTTCAAACGATTAGTCAAATCACACTTTAATTGATTTTTCTCCAGCTTATAATATGAGAATGCTTGGAATTTTTTAAAGCTCTTTCAGTTTCCCACCGGTCTTAAAATAACTATTGGCTATAGGACTATCTACTACACTGCTCAAAACAATTAAAGAATATTGCGGTTTTAAATGGATATGGTGACTGGGAAACTTTTTATCTGATTGATACGTGGTCGACAGACAGTAGGTTATATGAGAATAAATTACATGTTTGGCAGAAAAAAATGCATTTTATTGCGCATTTAAGTAAAAAAGAAAAAAAAATTTGTGCATATAAGAAAAAAAGAATAAGAAAAGGTGTTTTCTTCAAAGGAAATCATTTTCAGTAGAGGGGTATGGTTTCCACTGACGAGCAGCAACGTTGAACACCTTTGAGGCATGGAGTCAATGAGGCTATTAATCACGAGTTGGGGTATTCTGTCCCACTCTTCCAGGAGAGCTCTTTGCACTTCTTGGAGAGGTTGTGGGGGTGGTTGATGGCCAGCAACTCGTCATCTTAGAGCGTCCCAAACGTGCTCTATTGGATTCATGTCTGGAGAACACGCTGCCATTCCATTCGTGCGATTCCTTCCTCGAAAAGTAAATCCTCCACCAGGTTAGCACGATGTGGCCTGCAGTTATCGTCCATTAAAACGAAGTCATCTCCGATTGCTACAGCGTAAGGGACTACAATAGGTCTGAGGATCTCCCTATATCATCGACCAGTCACAGGTCCATCTGGAATGATAGAGGTCTTTCCTCCTGTTTATGGAGATATCACCATACACCAACACTCCCCCACCGCCAAATCTGATACTTTCGTGCACGAACGCAGGATTATTCCTACTGCCACGGTCCCTCCAGAGTCCAGATGATGATACGCCTATAATTAGGATGAACAGAAAAACAGGACTCGTCAGAAAAACATTGCTCCATTCATTTCACCAGTTCACATGCTCTGTTGCCTACTCCCTGCGGTTACAACGATGCACATACCATCGGTCGGCGAGCATGCAGAACTACACCATGGAGACGGTTTAAGACAGTTTGAGTTGAAACCATGGTGTCGGTAGCCAAGTGAAGGTGTTGAAGAAGAGTAGCGCTCATATTTCGGTGTCTCCGAGCCGTTAACAAATCTAATAATAAAGATCTACATTTAAATAAAGATCTACATTGGCCGTTGTTGCCCGTCTACGACCTTGCCCAGGTCTTCGGCCTGCACTTCCAGTCTCCAAAAACGGTTCCAGATCCTGGAAATTACACTTTGTGACACTCCAATGGCTTGTGCTATTTCGACTTGAGTTTGGCCCCCTTCTAGCCTAAAAACAGCTCTCCAAGCTTCTGAATCGGTTAAATGACTTTGCTGGACATCGTACTCATCGAAACAAAGCAGTCACTGAATGTCGATCATCCTGGTCTTCATTGTCTTTTATTCAGTTGAAAGTCGAATTTCATTCACTGCCGCTTAAGCGACGTTTTTGACGTCGAACTCAGCATACTCCGCAATTTGAAAATAAGAAAAACTTTCATTTGTGATTCTCTTTTCGATTTTCAGCAAAAAAAAAAAAAAAAAAAAAAAAAAAAAAAAAAATCGCTTATATTTTCATTTTATGTAAAACTTACAATATCCTTTAATTGTTTTGAGCAATGTACATGAGCCAAGCTGACCACTAAATGGTTATGCATTTGCCTTCTGTTAAACAATTCGTGGATGTTTGTTGTCTTTAAGAATCCTTTTAAATTGTAAATAAGTAAATATAAGTTTATTTTTAATAGTAACCTAGTCCAAATAAGTATTGTGTGCAAAATATGACTTGAGCTACAAACAAAACAGCTGAAAGCAATATTAACTCGAAATATTAAAATTAAACTCTCCAACAGATTTGGCATTTTTATCAATATTGGAAATCTGAGCACCAGCATACTTCTGTGTTTGTAGTCTAGAGTTGATTCTAGTTAGAGGGAAATTTGGGAAAAAGTTTGTGGACTCTTTGTAATTTAATTGCAGGGATCAGGCAGAATCCTTAATTGACCTGCCATCTCGAGAGGTATTTCATTTGAGGGTTTTGTGATTACGACCTATTGAACGTGCCCCAACCACCTTTAGTAAATACGGCAGATCATTTGTTAAATCTGGAATCGAATTTACTTCCTTCTGATGATGATTTCTTTCGAGTATCGTAACCTTTATTGAAATCAGAAATGTATTTTTAAGAGCTATTATAACAGTAGCACACAGTTCTCAAAATTTTAAGAACCTGAATTCTTCAACCTGTATTCTACAGTTACAAATTTTATAACAAAATATTTTAAGAAATAGAAATCGTTTAATTTTCCATGGCATTTTATATAGCTAATACCACGTTTCTATAGACCACATATTAGGTTGTTTAGCTAATACATTTTATTCTTTGAACATCTAATTTTATATATTTTTAGACACTTTGGTGTAATGAATTTTAATCTCTGAAATTTAATTTTTTCAGAACTTCGCCGTAGAATTACAGATCGAAACTCCTGACGAGTTGACTGACGAATTCCTTCGCTCAGCAGTTGACAAAGTAGGCGGGGCCAATTACGGTACTGGAATGAGAGGATAAGGCTGTGCCTTGTTTTGTATCTATTCAAATATGTTAAACTGTCATTAAAATTTATATTACTGTATAATTTTTACCATGTTTATAAGCTGTCAATGTCAACTTTCTAAAATAAAGCGGGTTATATACTTATTGTAGCTACCTTTATTGCGATCAAATAGATTTTTAGCGTCATAAACTAAGGTTTTTATAAAGAAATTATTAATTTAAATTTTATTTCATGGAGCAAATAAATAATTTTAAATATTGTCTACCACTATACTAGCTCCGGTTAATTTGTCTTTTAAACAGATGTTCCATTTTCGAAACGATGAGTCCAAAGAAAAGTGTTAACATTGGTTTACTGAAAGTTAAAAGTAACAGTCTACTAAACATAATTCCCTCAAGGGGCTTACCTTCTATAGGTAAATACGGGTGTCATTAATCCTGTGGTACCCCACTCTTTCTTTTCTTTCCCTTTGTATTGTCATCGAGAACAAGTTTCTAGTTTGTTTTATTTTGCTATTCATTTGACAATACCCTGTGCCTTTGATTACGTTGGCTTTCCATTTCATATGTTTGCAATGTATGGGGTCCCGTATGGAGGAAATGGATAAGGAGGAGACCCCTTTGCAGAGGGTCCCCAAATAATTTTGGCACTTCTAAAAAAATTTCCTAAAATCCTTACCAATAGTATTTTCATGTGTGGCTTTAGAAAAGACAGTGATTATAAAGTAAGTGTCTGGTGTATGTATATTTGCATCTAATAAGTTTCCCAGAGCTTCCCACTTAAATTGACTCTATAGGCTGTAGCTGTGAAAATTCACACTTCATGCTTAATAAGTTTGTAGTGCATATTTAACAACATATGATGTCACCTGCCAAGATAACTTGGTGCCTTAATTATTCAGCTGCTGACACCATTTCATTTCATAGGTGACTTTAATGGCCATAATTCCTGGTGCAATGATGCAAATTCTCACGCTCGTCAGATAGAGCAGTTTTTCTGATAATTGTCTCTATTAATACAAACTATAAAACTTATTTTCACAGTTCCATAAGAAATTTCGTTCTCTCGATCTAGTCCCTTATTTTACATTTCTTCTGTCAAATCTAAAAATTACAGTAGAAAATGATTTACACAGCAGCGATCATTTTCCTGTCATCTCGTAGACTGTAGTAGACAGCAACATGTGTTAACTTACATGTACAGTCGGACAATGTTTTCATAATAGGCAGTTATAGAAAAAGATGGTTTTAGTAATATCTTCAATAAAAACTGTTCATAAAGTTACCAAAATAATTATTAGCACAGCTGATGTAATGATTCCAAAGAGTTCCTGTAACTCAGTCACTGCAAATCTTGGTAAAACGATGAGTGTCAAAGTACCTATACGAAACAGAAGAGGCTGTGGAGGTTATTTCGGCGATTCCACACAACAGAGAATGTCATTGCGTTTAATATAGCAAAAACTTTCTCTCTCCAAACTCGTCGATAAAGTCAGCGAAGATCTCATTTATCATTGATAATTTCCAATAAACAGTAGTGGAGAAAAGTGAAGGTAACCAATGGAATTCATGAAGACTTTTATATTCCTCATAATGAAAACTGATGCTGCTGTAGAATCTTCTCCTAGAGACATTACTAATATCCTTGGTGAAACTTTTGCTAGCCTCAAGTACCGACTTTTACAGTTCATTGTTAAGGACTAAGAATTGAGCTGAGCAAAAGCCAATTCGTTTCAACCACAGGCAAGTTATTCTTTCAAACGACGATTTTCGGATGTGTTAGAACTGAAGATAACTTTAGAGCCGACCAATAATGTTAGTCCAGGACCTGATGAAATTAGCTATCTTATCCTTCAACATTTAAATCCAGATTCAACATCGAACATACTTCGCTTGTTTAATAGGATCTGGACGAAGAATGTTTTTCCGGCGATATGGAATAAAGGAATTGTGACCTCGATTCTAAACCCTGGTAAGGATACTTCAGATTATCGATCAATAGCTCTGTCAAGACTTTCGAACGGGAGGTTAACAATAGACTAGTATGTCTTAGTAAAAATAAATGTATTCCTGTGAATCAGAGGAGTGTCCCTAAATGAAGGTCCCCTTTATATATATCACATGTTTGGAACCCAGATACGCAATGCTTACACGAAATCATCTGGTTTCCATTTTCTTTGACATAAAGACGTATGACCGTACATGGCGATATGAGATTCTCCGTACGTTATATAATTCTGGCTTTAGAGGTAATTTGCCAATATTACTTCCAAATTTTTTACGCTCCTTTGTTTTTAAAGTACGTATTGGTCCATACACACCCATTACTTTTAAAAAAATCTGAGGGTGTTCTTCAGGGCTTCCTTTTAGCTTGTACATAAGTTACACCTACAATTATCTGTTAATAAAGCAATGGTTGACGATCTGCAGATATGTCAGTGGTCCAATAAGTAGTTAATAAACTTGCTGCATGGTGGGCTGAGAATGGCCATATTTTATTTCCTAGCAAAAATCTTTGTCTATTTCTGCAGGAAGACTAACCAACATAATGATAAATAGTTCTCCCTATACTCGCGGTCAATGCGGTAAAATTTCTGGGAATAATATTCGATTGTAAGTTAACTTTTCTTCCGAACGTTATACACCCGCGAAAGAAGTGACTCTAGGAATGACTATGAATGTGTTATCCACGGATCAGCTAGATCTTTTATTTACGTAAATTGAACAATTCACTCCGTTTTGAGGATATATTCAGGCGCATTCCGCACATCACGCATCCAGTCTGTGATTTGTCATCAGTTACCATTACTGGGACGAATACAGCTCTTTTAATAATTATGAAATCATGTCGACCCCTCATCCGCTACGCTCCAGTGTTCCTAATGCCTATCTTAAAAAATTATGATGCTGGACCATTGAGCATTCCATCCTTTTCACACACGTGTAAAAAACACATTTGTTGTTTACTGATATAGGTGACTTACAATTTGAGTCACTTGATAACTTTGCTCATCCACCTTGGTAAGACCCAACACTTTTATTCTTTTTGCTCAATATGAAAAATCTGACACACCTATTGTTTTTTAGCAGCTATATTCTCATCGCTGTCTGTATGAATCGTACACCTACATTCACAGATGGATCTAAATCAGCAGGACATGCTGGGTGTGAAATTTTTATCAATACGTCTTTCAGTTGCAGCTTATTTTCGTCCTACTTCATCTTTAGTGCGGAAGCAACAGCTATATTTCACACTCTGCAGAATGTGAATACAGATGACCATTGCCAACTTTGAGTGTACGCTGATAGCACGAGTGTTTCGAAGTTATGAGAAGCAATAAATTTAATAATCCTGTAGTGCACAAAGTTTTCAAGATTATTGGAATTCCTTGAAGACAATATGCAGTTCGAAAATAAATTACATAATATCTTTTACTTCATTATCTGTTTTACCGATGCGAAGATCCGATGATATATTAACTAGCCTTCGTATCGGACACATACGTTTCACACACAGACACTTATTTCTAAATGAATTAAGTTCTTGATGTGAAATGTGTGATGAACCGTTTATCATGTCCAAGTTTTTACTAGATGATATTTCCGAGAAGCAAAAGTCCCCCACTATAATGAAGGCATTACTCGTGTACAAAATGAAGGAATTCTTAGATTAAGTGCCTCATTGATGATAGAAAAAAATCACCATTTGACCCTTGCACTATTGCTATTCCAATAAAGTTTTCCAAGCAGAATTTTAGGTAATGTCCTATACTGTCGATGTCAGTCTGTGATTTTTTTTAACAAATACTCTTGCTTCTCTTTCTAATTTCTTAAATTACCTTCAACAAGATAATGACTTTATAAAAACAAGCAATTTAAATGATAGTAAAAAATAAATTATCCGTTTTATGCAATTTACTAATTCACTTTCAGTGGTCTTATGAAACAGATTTTCTTTATAAGAATTAGAGATGAACTCTCTAAGTCTTTTCAACATTCAATTTTGCCAATAAAAAGAATAGCATTTGTATTAAAAATGGCTTTTAGAGTTAATATTACATATAGTTTTCCAGCAATCTTTTTTAGAGAAGAATCCACTTTGATGCTTAAGTGGCCTTTTGTGAATTTTATATTTTTCTTCAAAAATAGCAAGAAAAAGTATGTTTGCATAATGTCATGAGCATGTATAAAATTTAATAAAAATATTAGTATACTTAGTTATTTTTAAATTTTAAAAAACGTGATAAAAAATCCTTATCCTAAAAATGAGTGAATTGAAATAGCAATAGGAAATGTTACCCCTAATATTAATATTCATTTGAGTTTCATATATTCACTAATGAAAAGTTGTGATAAAGAAATTTACTAATTGGCATGTATATATCTCTAACACATTAAGTTTTTCCCTTCCCCCAAAAACCTTACATATCACACCAGTCTAATGATATAAAGTGAATTTTTTCCAAGACACAGAATAAACACAAATGTTAAGGAAAATTTTGCGCAATACAATATGAAGTATTATGTCTGTCATATTTTACCATTATCAATACGAGATAAGATTGTTGTAGTTTTGAAAAAGAAAGCATTCCTAATTACTCAGCATCAGCTCTCATTGCTTACTATCTTTTAAACTTTCACCTAAACAGCATGCATGTTTTCCTTTTTGTGTTGGCAAATATTTATAAAATAAAATAAATGAAGAATGAACATAAAGACACTACAAGAGTCTTTAAAAAAAGCCATTTTACAGATGAAATATTTTAAAAGTAAATAACGCTAAGAAATTTTATTTATCAAAATTAGTAATTTGTTAAGAACACAAGATCAAACTGTACATTCATCATAGATAAATTATTAATCTTGATGTACTGTTAAGATTTCTGAGAATTTTGAGGAAATGATTATCTTAAAGGGTAATACATCCCCCATACAGTTTTATTTTGATATCATTTCCTAGCCTTATAGATTGAACAGTCACTACTGCCACCATGAGGAGATAACTGCTTCAACAATTGATTATTTGATGAGGAACCAAATAAAGTTGAGAGCAAAGCAACACCATAACCAGTAGCTCTTTCACCCTAAAGGAAAAAATAAATCATAAATAAATTACGACTCAATGTATGAAATTTAATTTTATAAAAAAAATATAATACAGCATGCACACTTTTCCCATAGAATGAAACGAAAACTCCAATATGTAAAGTATTTCACTCTCCCAAATCAAAGATTTCATATTTGATCCTTGTCGGAGGGAAAGGTTGACTTCAGCTTTCATGCCTTCAGTGGGTTGATAAAATTGAATATCAAGCATGCTTGGAAACTACATATTGGGGGTTTTGCGTTAGGCTGACCACCAAAGCAGGATATATGTTTTGCCTCTCATATGGGGTGTCAAATCAATGAGTCAACTTAAATTATTTCAAATAGTGTTACACATTCTGATTATAAATCTTATCTCATGTCCAGAAGAAAATAACATTTGTTTATACCCAAATATCGTTGCAATAACAACTTTGTTAAATGTATTTCCTCAGATTTTTTTAATAAACGACAAGAAAATTGGTAACGATTTTTAATGCTAAACACTATTTTATGCTGTTTAATTTCTTTAAGCAACAGTTAGATGAATAGCAGTAAGCGATATAAAAATTTTCTTTGTAACAGGGCAAACTCATGATTACTAAAATTCTTTATAACTGGATTTTGAAATTGCTCCCATAAAAACAAATTTAATAAGAGCAATTAGTTTTTCTAAGACTAATTCTTCCATAGTGACTGATATTAGCAATAAAAAGCATTCCTTGTTTATTATGTCTTGAAACAAATTCTAAATATCTATTTTAAAACCTTATTTTAATTAAAATATAAAGAAAAAACAATGTACTGTTAAAAGACTTAAGAAAATCTTATTAGTTGAAATTCAGTTTATTGACCACTTATTTTCCTGGTTAATACTAGACTTTTACTCTAATGTGGACATTTGTTTAATGGAAACATTACCAAAGATAAATTAACTTATTTTGTTTTCTGTGACAGATTAAAAAATAATCTTTATAAACTTTAATAACCACAACTTCTAAAATAAATGTAACAAAGCGATATTCAAATTGATTTTATAATAACATATCTAACAAATTAAAGATTATTTTGCTGAAAATTCTGAACATCAAAATGAACTTTTTATATTATTAATTTTACTCAATAAAAAGCATTTGTAAAATATAATGGGAAGGAAACAAGGAAAAAAACTTTAAAATCTTTTTAATTGGGACTATAATAATTAAAAATTCCTATAATATAGCTAATATGAGCATTACAAATAAGTCAATTTATTATGCCTTTTTATTTTTAATTAGTATCAGTAGAATTATACACAATAAACATACAGCATTACATGTACTTATTTCCTAGTTATAAGTAACATACTTGTTTGTAATAAATTTTGATTAACATATTCCTCATCTATATAATATAAATTAGTGATACTTTATGTGATATTCTAAATACAATTTAATATTGTACTACAATCAATTTAGATCTTTTACATATAAATAAATGACTTAAAAATCCAGGAATACCTGAATTTTTTTTTTATTAAATGTTAATAGCACATGTATGTGTAGTAAATATATATCATAATTCTTCTAAAAGTAAAGAAATAATATTTGAAAAGAGAACTTACACAATAAGAAACTTTTGACATATCAATGTGGATCCAATTTCCCTCAAAATCAAAACCAATATGAGATCCAATGAAAAGTCCAGCACAGGCTGAGCCTGCATTGCCAGCATCCTAACGTATTAATGAATAAGTGTTAAAATGATTATAAGCAAGTTTTGATTTTATATATAATCAACATTTATGTGTAAATCAAATGAAATAAATTAATGGAAATTGGAAATGTTTTCATTAAAAACTCAAGATGATTTATGAATAATCTGTGTTGATTTAAATTCACCATATATATAGTTGAAGATTAGGAAACAAAAGATTTTTATACATAGGTTTTTAACAAAAAAATTTCACTCTACATGGATCAGCCCCATTTCAAATTCTTTGGTAATTCGGGGGTTTTTAAGTTACAATGGGCTTTACAATCCTGAAGTACTCTAATGTGATATGTCTTTTTCTCCCCTTCTTCCTTTTTGAAAGAAAAGGATAAAGGATAAGAAAAGGATTGGGTTGAGGGCTCCCATTGAGTAGCTGTTGCTCTGCTGCTAATAGCTTCTCTTGGTGACTAAATGATCCATGTCCCTGGAAAGGAGGCTCCTGGTAATTGAACCATGTGATATCAACATATTACTTAGGCTTCTGCTTCAGGTACGTGAAAACTGTGTTATGGGTCTCAGTATATCAATCAGTGCATCTATTGGATGGCCCGTTAAGGGTGATGCGGTCAGGTCCTGAATATTTATCTTTTAACACGGATAAAAAAGAAACTTTTCTCCTGTGGAGCACTAGTTAGAATAATTAAATCCAAAATTTTTTAATGTTAAATGGAAGGAAGGCAATTTTTCCTGATTTCTAAGGGAATATTGAGTCATATTGGAGGAGTGTGGAAAAAGTGCTTTGGCGACCTTCTAGTAGAGGTTGCATCAGAAAAGCAGGTAGCCATAATTGCAAATTAAAATTTTTCTGGTTGTGTTATATCATCTAGTGATCTGTTAACAATGCCGATGGACGAGAGTCTAAAAAGCCAGAAGGCCTGTGACATTAGACACAAAACAGTCAAGAGGGATGGAAAATAAAAACAGCTCAATCAGACATTTTTTTTATGCCAGACCTTCTACAGCACATGTTAAAGTGGCTTATATGAATTTAAGCCATACTTTCCAAATCCACTGCAATGCTTACAGTGCCGAGGCTTTGGACACCCAAAAAGTGCTTGCAGGGCAAATTGCACAGCAAAGGAAGCATAGTCAACTGTTATGGTGGCCACCCCTCCTACTCTCGAAGTTGATCACAATGGTTACTAGAAAAGGAGATCACCACGATTAAAATAAATATTAAATGTTCATTTTCTGAGCTCGATGTATAGTTTCCTCTCATGTTCCACAAGCTAGAGTAAATTATGGAACTCTGGGACTAGGAAGGTCTTTAAATTCAGTAGCACATAAACAGATATATTTGATCATGATGTAGTGCCTGGTGGTGTATGTATGTTTGCATATAATAAGTTTCTAAGTACTGCCATCCACTTAATATGACTCTACAGGCTGTAGCTGTGAGAATTAACAATTCAAGCTTAATTACAGTTTGTAGTGTATATTTATTACCACATGATATCATCCACCAAGAGGAACTTGATGCCTTAATAGCTGCTGAGACCATTTCTGTTGATAGATGACTTTAATGGCCATAATTCCTGGTGGGGTAATGATAATATTAATTCTTGCAATTGGCAGATAGTTTACCTGAGGTTTTCAAGAGAGGGATTACTGTGCTTCTTCCAATTTAATAAAAAAATTCACCCGAAAAAACAGGCAGAGGTACTTAATGAATTCTCTCAAGAATAGCTCTGTAAAATCTGCCAATTATAAAAGAAGTTTGTACTCTTAGTTCAGGAACCAATGTGGTAGCTAATAAAGAAAATTTGGAAAGGATTAAAGAATTGTCTCTTTAAGTGAAGAAAGATCTCGTTTTTGTTTCACTTTGCTCATTATTTAAAGAGAGAAAATGATATGCCCAGCCATCACAGCAAACTGGAGTCCAAAGCTGAAGCATAATCTTTAAAAATTTTCTTTGTTTCTTAAGGACTGATTGACAGTGACAAGTTACGTTTTATATTGAGTCACTCAGAAGCTCAGTTTGTAAAAAAGCATCAACACATTTTTTCTTTCAATTCAGCAGTCTTGAAATGTCATATATATATTTTCCTCTAGGAATTGTAGTTTGGGCACAAACACGAATAACCTCTGTAAAAATTATTAAGTTTATTAATTTAAAAATTATTAAGTTATAGAAAAAGGGATCTCTATTGAATAATAGGCTGGAAGAATTATCTTCACATCCATAACAAGTTACCAAAAGTTCAAATGTTATTTTTTAACAAATTAATGTGGGATTAAACAATAAATATTGATAACTCAAATGATGCTAAATTAGAAACAATTTTACAGTAATAATCAAACTAATGATTTTTTCTTAAAAAATGTGTAATTCATATCAATCCATACATGAGAATTAAACTTTTTATTTCTATTCAATATTCTTAAAGAGCATGCATGTCATAAGTACCTGGACACTATTTACATTTAAATAATAAAATTATGGAAACTATTATGAGAGTTAAGTTCAAGGATATTTACTAAATAAAAAATATTCTTTAAGGATTTTTTTAAAAATATGTGAACAATAGAATCTAAAATGCTTAAAAATTAAGATATAATATTAATACTTCTAATCTTCTTGATAAAAAACTTCAAAATTTTCCAAAAATATTTTTTAACATAAATTAAAAGCCCTAATTGTTCTCTTTCAGCTGCAATTTAAATTTTGGAAACATGACAGTTAGAAGCGCTTTTATTGTGGTTTTTGCAAACTGGGGAAAAAAAAAATATCGTGAAAGTGGGTGTGGTTGACCACACCCACTTCTTGATGGAAAACAGATAATTTTTAATATATATTTATTTATTACGTAATAAAAAAGTGTTTTTTGACTATTAAATACATCAAATGTATTTTCAGATTGCTAATTCAGTTTGCAACACATGTGTATTAACTGTAATTTTATTTGTTTTAATGTTTATTTACAATATTTTAGTTTATCTTGTAATCTGAGTTTAGTTTCTTTTCAAAGAAAATTGTTTGATAAAAATATTTTCGATATTTTGTTCGAAACTTAGGTATTTCTTTACTTGCATTCATCTTTTTCCCTGTTTTTTGAATATTCAAACTATGCATAAGATTAGTGCACAATGGCATGCACCTAAAAGCAGGCCTTTAACCCTTTCTGGTGCACTACCCTTTAAGGTTGAGATATTAAGGTAAAATTTTATAGGCTGTTTATTTAGGCCTTAAATAGTGTACAGTAAAAATTTGGTAAAGATTGCACTTACCATTTCGATTTTGTGGGTGTTCCATCACATGGAACACTGCGCCGCAAAAGGCTATGAAAAGCGAGCATTGCAGTGAAACAAGCTAACATGCAAATCTTTCGTATATTAATGAAAAAACAATGTATTATAACTGTGTAGCAGACTTAGCGTACCCCAGGGTGCACCATAAGGAAGACTGTTACTCTACGACCCCCCGAAAAAAAGAAAAGAAAGGGGGGAGGGAAGAAAAAGTGATTTTCAAGCTATACATAAAAACATACGTAAAGATTGGTTTACAAAAGAATAACCAATTAATTGGTAAGGAAAAAGCCCTAGACAAATTGAAAGAGGGCTTTTTTCGCGCAAGTCCTAAATATCTTTACTTTGACAACTTATCGGTGTAAAATCAGGCAGCAACGTCTGCACAGTCTGTTTAGTTACCCAAGTAAGGTCTTGGGGCTGCATAGAGTTGCCTGGTTGGAATAAATCATCGTCATCATATTCACTTGCATGTGATACATTGTCGCTATCAGATTGAGACTGTTCAAGTGGTATAGAAACATATTTCTTTGTATCACTATCACTATCTGCATTCTCAGATTCACTACCAGAGGGCAGTTCTTGAAGCATTTTTATTCCTTTAGAAAGATTAAGACCTCTCCATGCCATTTATTAGCAATTAATTCTTTAACTGCCAAGGAAAACTTTCGAGATTCGCTACCCAGTGCCACCGGTTTTCACACAGGCGATCGCAGTTATGCAGTGTATCGTTGGAAAAGAAGAAGCACACTTGAAATAGATGTAACATCATCACAACAGATATTTCAAACAATGTCAAGGACATTCTATTGCATTCCAAAGCCATGGGTCAAGCTTTACTAATAGCAGAGTATTGCAGAAAAGCGCATTTCCGAAAGCCGTATATATACGCCCGGGGCAGTTAACGCATCGGCTTATCACGGCGTATATATGCGCCTGCGGCAGGCAAGGGGTTAACAAATTTAAAAAATAAACTACAAATTAAATTTTATTTGCATAAAGAAGTATAAACTAAAACATATAAATTCAAAAAAATATCTATACAGTAATATAAAATTAGTAGCAAAAAGGAAAATCGAGAACATAAAAATTATGCACCTTCTATCTAGAGATGACGCGAAAGAACTGATATAATCTTAGACCCCTCTGAAGCTTTCCAATTCAAGAGGGCGAGAAGGGTGTAGAAATATTTCCCATACAAGAAATCCTCCCATGTAAATTCCTAAGCAAAAGTTCCTTTCTCCCCGAAAGAGCGAAAAACAGTAAACATAAACACAGATGTTTCCCTCATGATTGCGTTCAAGGCTAATCCCGCAATGACGGCGTAAATGAAAACGACCATTGCGGCGCAGTGTTCCAGGGGATGGAACACCTTGTTTTATTCAATGATTCTTCGTATACTATATGCGTAAAAAATTTAAAGTAATATTGAATAAATAGTTCAATGGACAGGCAACAAAATAACACAGAAATTGTTTTCCAAACATTTATTTTTATACCACAAGAAAAGTTGCAGAAAATTTCTTAAAAATACAGGGATTTAAATAACATAAAATTATTGAAAATTATTTGTCGCCTTGTGTAGTGCTGCCATCTATTATCAAAGAACATTTTAAGAGCATTTTAAAAAAAATTTGATCCATTTATCTCTAAATGCAATGGTTTGGTAACAATTTAAAATTTGGTATTCCATCACATGGAACACTGTGCTGGAAAGGGTCAAAGAAAAGGAAGTAGCAGCTGAAAGAATTCAAGCTAGATTTAATAAACAGAGAAGTGAGGATAATTGCAGATGAAAACCAGATTAACAAGATTGATGAGAATGACAAATAAACTATTTGGAAACTCCCAAAAGTAAACAAAAACTTGAGTTTTTAAATAATGCAGTTGAATGCTGAAATAAATCTGGATATACATTAATATCTGATTATGTTTGGCCAATTCTTTTGCAAGGATTAAAGTGTGAAAACTGTGATAAGTATTCATTATCAGTGAACAAGTTTAGTGAATTTGGATTTTATAATAAGCTGCAGATTTATTGTAAAACTTGTAATTCTAAGCTTAGCAAAACATTTCCTAGTCCTCGTTTACCAACCCCTCAAGGGTTTACTTCCTTTAAGTAAACACAGGTGTCACAAACCTGAGGTACCCCAGTGATCTGCCCTCTTCTTTCTTTTCTTGTTTCTCCTTCAGTTTTTCCTGCCTTTTTTCCCTTCTTGTAATTGCCTCTTATGAGGTTGAGGGCCTCCCTTGAGCAGCTGACGCCACTCGGTTGCTATTAGCTTCTCTCGGGGACTAAATCAACCATGTGTTCGCCATGCATTGAGACCCGTATACATGGAAAGGAGAGTCCTGTAAATGAGGACCCCAGAGACCAACACATTACTTTTGCCTCTGATTCCGGTAGATGAGAGGTTGGGGAAGTAAAAAATATTAGAAAAGTGTGATCGGATGATCTTCAGATTGAGGTTGCGAATGCTGCTTAGGCTGAAATTATATTAAAATTGAAATCTGTGGCCAATTTAGAGGTATAGGTTTCACCACATGGTAGTCTGAACTTTTCTCGTGGTTTTATATATGCAAGAGATTTGTAGCTTATGGCGACGGATGAAATTCTGGAAAATTTGTTAAAATCAGAAGGCCCGTGTTGTTGAATGCATTATAGTCAGAAGAGATGGGCAGTTTATTAATACTTAACATCTAATTCTGTAGTCAGAATGAAATGTTTAATATTAAAAAAACTGCCTAGCCTAACATTTGTGACGCCAGACCTTCCACAATATGTAAAAGCTGCGTATATGAATTTACCCGTCCTGCCCTACGTATTAAATCCTTTGCAATATTTTCAGTGCCAACTTTTTTGGCATTCAAGAAATGCTTGCAGAGTCAAACTGACTTGCTCTCCTTGCTCAGCAGCTGGCCACGACAGTTCAACCTGCACAGGAAAGGAGACGCGGGTGAACTGTCACGGTGACGACCCCTCCTATTCTCGAAGTTATCCTATATAGGTACTTGAAAACGAAATCACCACTTTAAAGATCACAACGAAGTGTTCATACCGAGGCTCAACAACAAGTTACCTCTTGCTGCTCTTAACCTAGAGTAAACTATGCAGCCGCAATAAAAAGTTTACCAGAACGATTTGCATACAAACGGAAATGACATCACCTTCCTAGTCTAAGTTACCTCTTTCAAAACAAACACAAAAGCCAAAACTATTAAAATCTCCTAATTTTAAATAAGCTCCAACATGAAAATTGAAAGTATAAGGCTTTCAAATTAAAATCTTCAAAGGAAAGTTCTACTAAACCCCCATATCCACCCGTAAAGCCTTATCCCTGGAGATTGACTGTTTCTCTACATCCATCAGACAAAGACATATCGTTTGAGGAGATGTCAGATGATATGCCTTCCAGCTACAGAAAAGGAGCTTTTAAATTTAAATAAATTACTTTGTTTCTTGGAACTGACATGGTTTGCGTTTCCATCTTGATGGCATCAAGTCACTCTTACATCAGCCTATAGCACTGCTTGTGTGGCACTTCAGGAAACATTCTTGAAGTCTACAAATAACATTACTATTCGTGGGTTTAAATGCTTTCATAATAACAATGTTGCAGTGTCTGATGGTTTTTGTATATTAACATCCAATAACTTCCTGTTAATATACAAAAACCACTGTCCCTCCATTAAACACTACTATACAAGTTGTAGCTGCGAGAATTCAAACATGTTTGATTACAGTCTATAGTTTGTATTTGTCCGCTATGATGTCACCCGCTAAGAGGAACTTGACACATTAGTGGATTAGCTACCTAAACCATTTTTGTTACTTGGTGTCTTTAACGGCTGTAATTTTTTGTGGGGGAATAGTAATACAAATTCTTGCGAACCTCAGATAGAGCAACTTATTTCTAATAATAGCTTCTGTCTGATGAATACCAACGAGAAAACATACTTCCACCTACCCACAAGAACATTTCCTTCTCTCAAGCTGGCCATTTGTTCTTCTTCACTTCTGCCATTATTTAATTTAAAAGTAGGAAATAATCTGCATAACAGTGATGATTTCGCACTCATCATCTCCCAGACTGGAGGTAGTAGTGTACAGCAACGTGTACTTACTTATGTGTACAGTCGGGCAGATTGGACATTATTTACATAGTTGGTCATGATCCAAAATATTAATGAGTTCGTTCAAAAGGTCATTTAAACAATTATATATGCAGCTGATGCTGGAATTCCTAAAAGTACCTCAACATTACAAAGTCATTGCAAACCTTGGTGGAATGAAGAATGTCAAAAGACTTACAAGAAACAGAGGAAGTTATGGGGTTTGTTTAGGGGATACCCCACAACAGAAAATTTAATCGCCTTTAAGAGAGCAAAAGCATTAGCTCATCGTAGAATTTAGGTGGAATCCTAGTCTCACTATGTATCTTTAACATCCAGTACGCAGTTGTGGAATAGCAGTCAATGGATTTTCCATTCCTATATTAAAAAACAGGGGCTGCTGTACACTCTTCTCATGAAGAAATCCTTCTCGATAAAAGTTTTTCTAGTGTCTCAAGCACTGACTCTTACAATCCTTCGTTTTTAAGGATTAAAAGCAGTGCTGAGCGAAGACCAATTCATTTCAACCCTGGACAAGCCTTACCTTACAACTACGAATTTCAGATCTTAGAATTAAAGAAAGCTTTACAGCAAGACAATAATACCAGTCCAGTACTGACACTACCAGTACTGACAGAATTAGCTGCCTTACGCTTCAAACTTTAAATCCAGATTCCCTATTACACATATTGCTTTGGTTCAATAGGATCTGGGACGAAAATGAATTTCAATCTCTTTGGAATAAAGCAATAGAGATTCCGACCACAAATTCTGGTAAGGATACTTTAGAATCTTCCGATCAATGACCAATAGCTCTCACGAGTTGCCTCTGTAAGACTTTTGAACGTATGTTCAATACCCATCTCGTGTACGTCTTAGAAAGAAAGAAATGTATAAATATTAACAGATTGTCTTATATAAAGGAAAGTCTACTCTTGATAATATTACATATTTGGAAACTCAGATATGAAACACCTTTGTGTGAAATCATCTGTTTTCCATTTTTTTTTTTTTTTTTTTGACATTGAGAAAGCATATAATCCTAAATGCTGTTATAGAATTCTCCATTGGTTGCATGATTTTGGCATTTATCCAATCTGCGGGTGTATCTCAAGATTTCATTTTAAGTGTAGCGATTTTTAATTTATATATTAGTAGCATCCTTCACCTTCTATACCTTTCTGTTTATGTGGATGACTTACAAACAACCTGCCAAGGTTCAAACATGGGTTTAATTGAGAGACAACTACAAACATCTGTTAATAAAATAGCTGCATGTTGTGCTAAGAATGGCTTTACTTTATCTCCTAGAAAGAATTCTTATGTCCATTTCTGAAGAAAACCAAAATTCATATAATGATCCTGTTATCAAACTGAACAACACTACAGTACCTGTGGTCAATGAGATTTAATTTTTTGGTGTGATATTTGACTGAATGTTGACTTTTCTTCTGCATGTTTAACTTTTGCAGATGATCGCTTAATATCCTCAAGGTATCAAATACATCTTGGAGTGCTGATTGCTAGCCACTCCTTTGAATCTTCTATTAATCACTCATTTTATCTTGTATTGACTAAAGATGTGTTGAGAATGGATCTGCTACATCTTCCATCTTGCACAGATTGGACACTGTCCATCACTCAGCTTTGATAATATGTTCAGGAGCATACTGCACATCACCCATCCAGAGTCTTTATGTGATGTGCCAACAATTGCCATTAGGCCCAAGACGAATGCAGGTGTCTATCAATTATTATGCTAAGGTTATGTCTAACAGACAACATTTTCTATGATCCTTGGCTTTTACTCCTGCATTGAAGAGATTATAGGAAGCTAGCTACAATAACATTCAACCTTTTCTCGCACAAACTAAAGCTAAACTTTTTTTGACAAACCTACATGATGTCCATTTTATTAAATCAGACTAACATTCACATCAACCTTAGTATGATAAACAGACTAATATTACCAATCCTTTAGCTCAATTTTGAAAATCAGACACAACCTCATTGTTTTTCCAACATTTTTTATCAATCTCATCGCTGTCAGTATTCATCATACACGCCTGTATTCACGGATATATCTAAAACTGCAGGACATGTTGGCTGTGGCATATTCTATGCTAATACCTCGCCAAACACCAGTCCCACCATCTATGCTAGTACCAGTGATGGTTACAGACTCTATACGTCCTGCTCCATCTTTACTGCTGAAGCTATGGCCATTCATCAAACCCTTCAGCTCGTGAATACAGAAATGTATTATAAAATCTGAGTGTATTAGAAGTGATGAAAAATTCCAATAATTGTCATCTTGTTGTGTCCAAGATTTTCGGAGCATTGGATTCCCTAGCTGGCAAGAGCTATGAAATCATTTTCTATTGGATTCCAGGTCATATAGGTCTAGAGGGAAATGAAAAGGCAGAGGCAGCTGCTAAAGCTGCATAGTCTTTATTTCATTCATCTGTTTTTTTCAACAAGAGGAAGGTCGTAAATTCTCACTGGCAGGAGTTATGGAGTATGCAGGTCTCGAAGAAACTGCATGCTATCTGTCCATACTTCATCCCACCATCAGTTACATAGATCAGATGTTAGAATAACTCGCCTTTTATTTATGTACATGTTTCACACATAGACATTTGTTTTTAAGTGAATTATATCCATGGCGTGAAACTTGTGATTAACCATTTACAGTTTTTTTCATATTTTAATTTCCATGTCCCGATTTTAGCATTTTATCTTTTTTTAAAATAGATAATTTAACTGAGTATGATTTAGTGGCAGAGCCACTCCGCAGAAACTGATTTGCTTTTCTAAAGGCAATTGGTTTTATTAACTGGATTTAATATTTATATTTTGAAAACTTTGGTTTTTCTTTATCACTTTGATTTTAGTTAAATTATATACATTTATTTTTGTATTTTAAATTTTTTAAAATTTTGCTTGGTTTTGCTAAAAATGTCTTAAAAATTTAATGTTTGGCGCATCATGTTTTTTTTTTGACCTTGCACCACAAAACCAAAGAAAACTTGAAATCAATAAGAATATTGTGGAAGCATTGTTAAGTTTTGGGAAAGGACATGCTACAATTGAAAAATTTTCTATGATGCTAGGGTTATGTTCAATGGACAGAAAAACTTTTGATTGGTGTTTATTCAAATTAATTTCTGAAGGGAAAGTTTCTAAAAATGTCTTGGGAAACTGTGTTAGAAGAACATGTGAAACACAATCCAAACTTACGCAATGAAAAAATTATAAATATTTGTGTTTCATATGATGGAACGTGACAAAAGAGGCTGTAGTTATTGATTTTGAAATTGTTTTGAAGTATTGCCATTTAAGTTAAGTTTCCTAACATGAGTTGGACCTTCATGAAGCTGAATTTAGTATTTTGCATGATAAACCTAAGAGTTCTGGGTCGTGTGATAAAAATTATGAAGGCTCTTCAAATTTTATGGAATGCAATACACAAGTCTTCTCTCTGATGGTGATGCAAAAACATTTGTTTATCTGAAAGAAAGCAAAGTTTATGGTGATTTTAAAATCACCAAAGAAGAGTGTATAGATCATGCGGTACTGGTTTGCAAAATAAAAGAGTTTAAGGCAAAAGGAAAATATTTGGGATATAAATAAAGGTAATTCGATATAAGTAACGATATCTCATTTGACAAACGGCTATCGAAAAGCTATAAAAGATAATGCTCCTAACATCAACGCTATGAAAACTGCCACCTTTGCACCATTGCAACACTGTAGCTCCACAAATACGAAGCCTAAACATTCAAAGAGCCCTACAGGAAAAGATTTTTGGTGTTTTTACTATTGTGCTTTGGTACTGAAGGTTGAAACTCCAAGCCATAGCAAAATGAAAATATACTGTTAAAAGTATTGCCTGTTTACCAAAGATTAGCAAGCAATGGACAATTAAACCGTTATGCTGCTGGTAATACACAAAATGTAAATGAAAGTTTACATGGTGTTATTTGGCAAATTTTCCCCAAAGATACTTTCATTTCTCGTAAGAGATTAGAAATTGGAGTTTTTACAGCAATTAGTACATTTAATATGGGAAGAGCTGTAACACAAGTTTGAAAGGAGGTGGTATGACAACTATAGCCAAACAGTGTACCAGTCAAAGCATCCGTTATAGTTCATCTGTGTATAAAGAGAAACTTAAAAATAAAAAATACATGAAAAATGTTGTTGATAATAAAACCAAAAAGTCTAAAGGAGTAACTTAAGAAGCAGGCTGTTTTTAAATTTTAATATCATTTTCTGAAAAAATTATTTAATGTTTCATAATGCTTGTAAAATAAAATAAGAAAATCATGTAAATTATCAGTAAGTTTTAAACGTTTAGTTTAAAGTTTTTATGTAATGAAATATAATTTTTTACTTTAGAATTGGAAATGGCAAACATATATATCTTAGCTTTAATTGATTTGTCGAAACATTAATTTTTTGTGGAATTGCATATGACGCTTTGTGTTGATTTGATGCTCTAAATTTATTTAGATATGAACAAACATAATAATTTTTTCTCTAAATATAATTTGCTTGTTTTTTAAAAATCCGTTCTTGCTTTATAACATGTTTCAGTCTGTTGGCTACAATTACAAATCTAAAATTTTCTTGACTTAATATATTCTAAACAATAATTTACTGCTTTAAATGTGAAAAGCAATCAATAAAAGATAAAATAATACACAAAAGTAAAAAAAAAAAAAATGCTGACAAACTAAATTTCAATTTTCCTCAGTTTCAAATTTTTAATAATTTTATCAACTTAAAATCATGCCAAGAGCTTTTATTTTTTATTTATTGCCTGGAAATTTTTGCTTAGCTTACATATAATAGAAACCATTATTTTAAAATATATCAAATCCTCCCCTTTTTATAAAACATTCATTGCAAAAACTATTTAGAGGAAAAAATAAGTGGCAATTAGTTTGATGTATATCTTGAAAACGATTATGGTAAAGAAATTTAAGCAGATTTTAGCATAATTTGGAATGCGAGGAATGTTTTAAGTGATTATATAAAATTTTTAAAAGACTTATAAAAAATGCTAATTTCTATATCTGAAAGAAAAAATTATGTCTTTTTCATAAAAATCAGCCTTTTTCACTTTCAATGACATGTCTCCCCTTAAAATATATGAAGAATTTTTACTCAATTTTATGTTTGTAACTTCAATTCCTTTCATAACTTGCAATTATTCTTCTTTAAAAATAGCATGCTGTTAACAAAATACTCTCATTTCTTTTTATTTCTTAGAACATAAATTTGAAATTTTGTGCTGATCATCCAAGTCTGATGTGACATACTGGTGTATTACAAGATGTAAAAATTTTTATTGAATTAATTAAGTAATTCAAAAATTGATTTAGCTTTCAATTTTTATCAGTAACCTGCCATAAGGAAAAAATGGTATACATAAATAATCTGTTAAAATGATAACAGATTTTATTTATTGTATCAGTGGATTTAACTAAAATAAAATATTCTATAAAATTTGGCTTCTTTATCAAAATCGAATAGGATAACTTAAATTAACATCAGGAAATAAAATGCAGAATGCTAAGTATTATTTTAAATAGATATGTTATTAACTAGAATTGAATGAGCAGCCACGTCTTAATCAATGGAAATTAGACACTATATTATGCATTTAATAAGACTTGTGTATATCACTTTAACTAACAAAAATTATATATTTAACTATTATATAAGCAATTTTAATTAGGTAATGTAAGGGTTTCTTCTTACCGCTACAGAATTCTTCATATCAGCCATTGAGCTGTGGAATTCATTGAAATGAATTTCCGGAGTGTAAGGCAAAGGGTGAATCAGATCTCCACTTTTCTTGCCTGCTTCCACAGCAGCTTTTTCCCATTCTTCACTATTTGTCAATAAAGAACCATGACATTTGCCTGTGGCAATACCCTGAGCACCAGTTAAGGTGGCCATATCCAAAATAGTAGTAGCATTTAAATCTTTTTTGGCATATGCTACCTGAAAAATAAGATAAACAGAAATCCTCAAAATATGTGAGAATTAGAGATAAAAAGGAGCTTACAACATCAGTTTAAGATAAAAATTTGAATTTTTTAGAAATAAAATGATACAAATAGTACGAACAAATAATCACATTACTTATTTACAATAAATGTAAGCTCCAAATAATTTAAAAAGATCAAATACTAAGTAAATTAAATTTGGAGGGAAATTCAGTGCAGTTGTTCAAGGACAAAAGATTCATGTAACAATTATGATATACATATAAACAAAAAGAAGAGAATAGGATATAAAACAAAGGTAAAATACTACATATAACAATTCTCCAAACTTTAACTCGGATTGTATCATGTTTAAAAAAAAAAAGGAAGTTAAGAAACTTTTTATGAAAAGTAAATAATGAAATATATCAGCATACAATCGTGTGTGTATTTAATACTGATGTTCAAGAAAATTTTCCATGCTTTTTAAGCCTATCTTCTGCCCTTACAAGAGTTCATTGCCAAAATATTACTGAAAATACCAAGGAATCAAAAAAATTTTTTCATATATATATTTTCAATATAAAGTCAAAGTATTCTTCCCTATTAACAGACATAATTTAATGTAAATTTCAACTAAGTAATTTAATATTCCTTTAAAAAGAGCAAAACTAATTAGTTTTTATGAAAACAAAATACTTATATTTTTTATTCTTTAAATATTAACAAAGTAAAACACTCAATGGAACTGATAACATAATTTTTAAGAAACATTCAAACCATATTTTATGTATATTGAAATGAAATAACTTAGAAATTTCTAATTTGCACATTACCAGATAATACAAATTTTTGATATGGCATAATAAATAAAATAAAAATGAATAATTATTTTGGAAAGAAATATGATACAAAAAATTTATTTAGTACTAAAATAAAATAGAAAAAAATTATTTTAGTATTTCAAATTCAATAAATTAAAATATATAGGTAAATAAAGTCACATAACAAAGTATTAAGTGTAAAATACTGGTTGTTCTAATTTTATGAATTTTAAATTGAATAACAAATTAAAGCTAAAACTATTAAATACACATATTATTAAAATTAAAACACATAACTTACTCCATCGCCTAACACAAGTCGTCCTTCAGCATCAGTGTTATTCACTTCAACAGTCCTGAAAAAGAAAACTATACTTAAGCATTTCTGATTTTATTCAAAATGAAATAATTTACTTCTCCAACTTTGAATATTAGGAAATTACAAATAAAACATGAAGTAATGAAAGAACAAAGTTTTAACACATCACAATATGAAGGATTTTTGCAAAAGAATAAAAGTTCATTTCTATAATATAAGAATTTTTTTTATTGGTTTTTGATTCATTTATGAACATTATACATATAGCAATAAAAATGTGGTATATATTTATATACAAAATTTTTCCTCAGTCCAAATTAAAATACTTAATAGAATCAGAAAACTGAAAATTACATCCAAAAGCCTTAAAAGATAAAATTTAGAAGTCTAAGCTTTATTTGCAAGTAAAAGAACTTTTTATACTAACTTCCCAGAATACATAGTAATTATATCATCAGGTCTTGTGGCTTTAGGTCCAACTGCATTTTCTGCAAGACAAAAAAGTGCATGGAGATTTTCTTGGAAGCCCTGAAAAAAAAAAAAAAACATTTTTAAATATAGAGAGAAATCACATGATAGTAAGGAATATAATGTAATTAATTTCAGCAATACTTAATTAATAAAAATAGTAGATATTCATATGTAATTAATAAAAATAGTAGATATTCATACAAGCACATAAAAAAAACAATTATTCCATTTTGGCTTTTGAATCAGAAATTTAGTGATGGAAATCACTGTAGCTAGCTCAACTATTCAAAGAAAACATCCAGGGACAAAACAACAAGTTTATTTTTACTAACATAAGAAATGAATAGCTTCTCAAATAATTGAAAACATGAATGACACGAAAAAACGCTTATTAGTTCTTGAAACAGACATTAAATGCAACCCAAAACTTCATTTTTAAGATGCTCATTTCTTATTAAAAAAGAGCATCTTAAAAATATAAGCATAACAACTGAACTTTTGCCATTCATAAGTAACTAAATTACATGAAAACACAAAATTAGGAAGATTTTCAATTTGACAGCCTCCCACCTTAGTTAAAATTTTAACTAATAAAAGAAAATTAAGAACAGTTAACAAGTTATGAAGCAACTTGGTTATACAACTTAGTTAACAGAAATAACACATTTTTAACAAAAAGAAAATTATAAATAGTTCACAAGTACAATCTCTTGGGTACTTTGATTATACAGCCTCCTCTAGTCTTTTGAACCTGAGGTTCAGGTCCACATAATCACAAGTTTCACTCTCATCTTCTTAATAATGAAATAGCATTGTAAGAAATTTTAAGTAGATACAATTTTGGAATAAGTGTAATGAATAGTCCATTAATTGTTTTAAGCTTAGTTAGTCCTGTAATTCCATCTTTTCCTGGAAGAATATGAATTATTTTACCTGGTGGCCAACTGATTTGCTTGGTGTTAACATTTCCTATCATTATTATTCACTTCCATAGACACATTGTTTTATGATTTTTGAATAAGAGCTCCTATATACTCAGACCTGATCCTGTTTCCCAAATCACCTTACAGGTCTCCTCTATATTTAATATGCATAATTAAGACTTTTGTGCCCGATGTCATTAAAATCTGCAACACTATTTGTTTGACTGTCTTGCAGAAACAGAGGTGAACTTGAAGGCATTAAAGTGACATCCTATTGAGTTAATGTCAATGAATAGAGTTAATCAATGCTTCAATCGCAGATAATCATGACCATTTCTTCAGAAATTAACAAAGCTCTTCCAAATATTTGTCTTGGCTACTTCTTAAAAATTCCTATCACTCTCTCTCACCAATCTTCTCAACAAGAGGCATTTGGTGGATTGAACTAACATTGAAATGGTGGTATAGATGTGTCAATGATTTGTATTCAATTTAAATCTTAGCAAAAGTAGCTTCAGCAAAATTGATGATTCTACTTCATATCATAAATGTGAAATCGATTTTCGTGGATTTATTAATCTTATAAGAGCTAATAAAACTCTTGACAGACATTGATAAAAACAACTCTAAATGGACTGCTTTATAAATGGCACAGGTGAATAAACACCTAAGATTTCATGTTGCCTCAGACGATCAATAGTCCAGCAAAGTGAACTTTACAGATTTCAAACACAGTTACTGCTCCTACTTTTGGAAGAGGTGTAGTATAATTTTTTTCAGAAAATCTACATATTGTGTATTGATTAATGAGAAATTGCATGGTTTTACAAGCATTCAGAATTTAAAATCATCAGTAGAATATTTATCAAAATTTGTGTACTAATATATGCTTTTTCTAAGCATAATATCACACAGATCTATTTACAACCTAATGATTGGAAGAAAGAATAACTGGAATTTTAAATTCTTCAGTATCTTCAAGAAACATTAGTTTTATAAGTCTAGATTCTACTTTGATCCTTGAAAACTCCTAAAGTTATTAATTTTTCATCTACTTTATCCACATAACAATCTTACTAAACATTTTGATCAGTAACTTCTAAGCCACAAAAATTCAATCAGAATCATATTTCCACGTTTTATCAACTTCATCAGATTGATAATTGGTAGATAATCTTATTATCCAGGTAATAAGATTAGCTATCTTTTCATACTTAGAAAAAAATTTATTTTTCTAATCAAGCACTCAGAAACTAAACACTTTCTTCTTTCTCTAGTAATCTCACTCTCCTCTACATTAAAGTCATTTTGTGGCCATTTTGGACCCAGCCACCATTTAGACTTCAATTTTACAGCTGAACAGCCTCAACACAGGAGATCTGGAGGATTCATGCAACAAGAAATGTTTTTAAGATTTTTTTATTCATTAATCTTATGGATGGAAGCTTCTTGTTATCCATGCTAAAAAAGTTGAATAATCAGTTCAGAAGTAAACGTCTTTGCTTTGTATATCAGACAAAATTGAAAATAAAAAAGTTGTACTCTTATTGTTGCTGCAAGTGATTTCTATTTTGTACTAGTAATTTCTTCTTTTCATGTTGGTTCAACTCTATTCCTGGCTTGCATCAGTTATACTTTAACCGAAACAGAAGTTTAAATTTGGATGAAAGCAGCCATGACATAAAATGCTTATGGCATACTAGAAATTATGTATGAAATTATACAAAGAAGATCAAACAATCTATGAGCTGCAAATAAAAGTAACTGTTAAGTTATATTTTTGAAACATAGCTCTTATGTTAACATTATTTATTTGCAAAGTATCAGATTCCCCCCCCCCATGCTAAACTGAATACATTAGTATCAGCAGAAACATCAGCATTAATGTCACTGAACTCCCAGTCTAAAGTCTAATTTTCTCTAAGTTGATACATTAATAAAACGTTGTTATTTTTCATTTAAAGTACAACTAATAGAATTGTTAACAAAAATGTTACACATAAGTCTTTGAAAGACACTTTTTTGATATGAGGTTTCCACAATTTCTATTTTTCTCTAAAACATTTTGTAAGTGATGCTGAACAATAAATTTTAGAAGAAAAGGCCTGCTTGCTATACAAAAAACTATATGACAGTTCCTGTACTCTTTCTGCTGACCGTCACTACCAAGCCATAAGAACATCAAAAAATATCTGTGGGTGAAACACTTATTTATATGAAGGTTCATTGTATATCAGCAACAACAGCTGTCTCTTCTTTTTGAAAAGAAGTTATAATACTCGGAATTTTCTCCATTAGATTTGGACTTTTTCTAAGCAGTCATTAAAGGATAGGAAACCCCTTTCCCTTCGCTGAAGCATCAAAAACAGGCTGGAATTTTGTAGCACTAATATTGTTAAGAACTTCTCGATGAGGAAGGTATAGAACTTGATCCAACATTGACTGTTTTTAGAAACCTTCAATTACTTCATCTTTTAGCCATTCCTTACGAATATTTTCATAGCGTTAATAAATGGACTGAGTTAAAACTTTTAAGTTTTGTTCATTTTTCTTTCAGCTAAATCAAAATAATCTGGAAGTGATGAATAAGCTTCCAACCATGACAAATCAATCTCAAAACGATTATCTACTACATGGACTGTATTTAGGAAATGTAATTGAGCAGCTTTCCTGCAGTTCAATCTGGCTTTTCAATAAAAAAATTGGCAAGTGTACCAAAAGTCCAGAAATATATTATCTGCATTGCAGACAAAATGGACATAATTAGTAACGGCGATAAGCATTTCTCAAAACATTAGACATTTGTCCCACAACTATCCATCTAAAATTTGTCTCAATTGCTACAATACCATAATATACCTCATGATGATCATCTGTCATGAACCAAGTCATGTTTCCATGTCACATAAGCCCCAATAAGGATTTCAATAGAATCTTCACTATCACCCACTATATTTATATTAAAACTATTTAACTCCTTCAGACAAATCAAAATAATAAAATATGGTACTGATTCACAAATAATTTCTTGATTAAGAACTTTAAAGTTACAAATAGCATTCCAAAAATAAACAATTCAAATTTTTACACACACACACACACACACACACACACACACATTTTAAAAACAATTGTTTGAAAAGATTATTCTTCAATAAATGATGTAATTTTCATGTTATTATTCAATAAGAAATTGCCATAAGACAATAAAAAATGAAATCTTTAAAAATATTTGCTATTGATGACATAAAAAAATATTATAAATGTTTACCATTTTAACAGTTAAGTAAAAAGCACCAAGTATACCAGCAGCCCCACCACAATCCCGCTTCATACCAATCATCGAAGACTAAAATAAGAAAATATTTTACATAGTAGAATACATTTAATAAATGACAAATAAATATCCACAAAAGTTTTATTAATTCCGATCTTGAACTTAAATAAGTATACATTAAATATGTACAACATTTACACAAATTTTTAAATCTCATGAATTTTGGGTAATAGTCTCTTTATTGTAATAATAATTTCATTATTAATGAAATTATTATTTTAAAATTTCCAATAGGAATAATCATATTTATTAAAAATATATTTATTTAAATCAGGTATAAATTTGAGTGATAATATAATTGATAAATCATTCAAGCAAGATTTAGCAATGCATTCTGAACATTTTCTTTAGGTATAAATTCATTAATTTTAAGAAAGATCACATGAATTTATTTATATATATATATTAAACCCCTAGATTTATTATGATGTCTTAACTTATTATAAGCAAATTATATAGTAAATTTTACCACTTGTAATAATACATTTACTAAGATTATATTTCATAATAAATTACTTTTTAAATCACAAATAATAGCATGACTTACATAATATTTAATAAATATTAAAAAATTGTTTATTATATGAAACCAATGACTGGAAATAATCTCATTATGAATATATGTTTACATACATATACACACAAATGCACATATATAACAAACTACATGTATATATGAAGTGAAAATGTAGAGTGATTTTTTTATGTAAATAATAATCATACTTTAGGCTAATGGTTTATACATATTAAAGTAGTTTATATTTTGAGCCTATGATATTTTACTTGTTTTTTTTTGTGATTTAAAGTGACTGATTAAAAATAAGGTGAATGTTAAAATCACAAAACATATAAATGATACAAAAGCAGAATACAATACCCTTGGTTTGACGCAAAGTCCACCAGTATCAAACACAATTCCTTTACCAACCCAAGCTATTGTTTCTTTGGCATTCGGAGGCGTATGACTAAGAATAGCAAGGGCTGGAGGGTGCTCAGCAGCTTTACCAACAGAGTAGATTCCTGAAAAACATTTTATACATAAAATGTATTTTATGAAGAAAAAGGAATTTTAATGACTGATATAATATGCTCTGAAGATAATATAAAAAGTATTTTCAATTAATATAAAACTTTTCATTAAATTTCAAAATTTAATGGAAAATCCTTATTTTTCAAAACAATTTATGAAGAACAATGAGTCACTTATGATTATATCATCTAGGGCAATGGAGAAGTTTTTAAGATGAATTTAAGAAGCACATACTCATAATTAGCATTTTAACTTCATTAAAATACTCTTGTATTACATATCTTATAAGGAGCAAAAAGTTTTTATATTTATTAACTTGTTAAAAATTGTTAAAAGAAAAAAGAAACATTTTTATAATTATTTTTAAAATTCACAAATTTAAAATGTAACTAAGAGCTATATAAAAGAAAACAAGAAAGAGTTCTAAAATAATAAATCATTCAATAAATAAAGTAAAAGAAACAAAAAAGGATCTATTGGTATTAAGAATAATGTTTTTGCTGTTGAAAAATAGTATAAAATGAGATCATCTATTATATTTCTACAGTTTTGCTAGATAAGAAAAGAATTATTTATATAAATAATGAAACAAGATGAAACATTACTAGAGGATCATAAAATTAAAAAGAAATAGATTTTTCAACAATATTAATTTGCAGATTTTTAATACGCAGAAAAATTTAAAAACAGCTAAATTTACCTCCAAATCCTCGTTTATCTAATTCTTCCCCTCTTATTACTTCTAATTTGCAATTTAGATCTGAAGCAACAGTTTTAATTTCCTAATAAATATATGGAAATATATTACAATACAATCCTTGATTATATAATTGGAATAATATATATGAATAGTAATTATGATGTAACTATTAAACAACTGACGCACAATATAACTATTATTTGTATATACAAAAAACCAGATAAATTAAATTTAATAATTTAGAGAGAATCGTGCAATTCTCATTTCCAAGATAGAAGTACAGTTAAATACACAAGATGCTCAGGAATGATAAACTGCACTGAAAACAAATTAATAAAATTAAATGCTTGAGTAAATCAATAGATAAAATCTAGGTGAAAGTATTAAGATGAATGACTCAGAAGAATAAAGATACAGTCAATCAAATCTCCTACACCATAATAGTTACAATATGAGAGATTCTGTAAATAGCAAATACTTATGAGCCAGGCATGTATGTCCCATCTGAAGTTCAGTAAATAAAACATTATATCTGTTAAGTTTTGTCTTCCATAATGAGAGTTGGAGATTGATGGCACATTTTCCATAAGATGACAATGTGTGGTAGGAAAGTCAAAAATTTACTTAGATATTTAATCTTGGAAGTGAAGAAAAGAATTAGAATTAATTCTGGGTCACAATGGAAAAGATTGTCTATAAAATTGTAAATGCCAATTGACTTTTGTGCAGAAACGGTAAACCCACTTGTATTTGAGCACTCAATATTGTTAATAGCTGTCTAAAGTTGTCCCTCAATGAGATTCATGTTTTTAGAACATGAAATTTGGGAATTGTCAATATAAAGATTCATTGGTATTTGTAGGAATGCTGATAAAATGAAATTGATAGCTAAAACAAAAAGTGTTTTAAAACAGATTCCCAATGAACTCCTTCCTCACATAAGATATGAGTCTAAAGTCTTTGCTTTAGAAACTGATAGAAATTTGTCAAAAGACCTATTTCTACCAGTTTTAAAGCAAGGTCATAGAGATTTTCAATAGATTTGGTGCAGCTTATCCATTTTAGAACCTTGCACCACAAAATCAACCCAACCCCCTCAGGGGTTTACTTTCTTTAAGTAAACATGGGTGTCACAATCCTGAGGTACCCCAGTGATCTGTATTCTTTTTTCTTTTCTTCTCAACTCTTCTACTTTTCCTTCCTTTTCTCCCTCAGTGTGGTTGCCTCTTACAAGGTTGAGGGCTCCCCTTGAGCTCTGTTACTATTAGCTTCTCTCGGGGGACTAAATCACCCATGTGTTTGCCATGCATTGAGATCCGTGTCCCTGGAAAGGAGAGTCTTGGTAATTGAGGCCCCCCCCCCCAGAAACCAACACATTACTTTTGCCTCTGCTTCTGATAAATGGGAGGTGTGTTGTGGTCCTCAGCACATCAATCAGCTTTATGGATCAAGCGATTGGTATATCTGCTGGATGACTTGTTGAGGGTGGAGGCCATCACAGGGATATACTGTGAGTGTATAGGATTTGGCTAGCAATGGTGCAGCTGGTCTGCCACCCCTTGCTGGACTCTATGATGGGTAGTGCGACCAGGTTTAGAAATTTTATTATTATACATGAATACTGAAAATGTATCTTTTTTCCTGTGGAAGCAAATTTTGAAGAAAACTTCAGTCAGATTTTATATTAGGAAAAGAAAAGAGAAGAGAACACTTTTTCACATGTTTCTTTTTTTCTTATATGATAGGGAATATCTCAAGTAGTTGGAGAGGTGAAAAATATCTAGAAAATGTGCTCTGGTCATTTACTGGTGGAAGTTGCACCAGATACCCAAACAGCCATTATTGCAAATATGAAATATTTAGCTAATTTAGAAGTGATTCATGGTAATCTTAATATTTCTCATGGCATTATCTCAACTAATGATTTGTTGAACACGCCAATGGTGAAGATTCTGGAAAAAATGTTGTAAGATCAAAAAGTATGAGGTGTTAAATGCATTAAAGTCAGAAGGGATGAGAAGTTAATTGAAACTAAACATCTCTTCCTGACTTTTGCTATTGTGGTAGTCTGGGATTTAATATATTTATTAAAGCTGCATATACGAATCTCCATCAGGCTTTGCATTCCTAACCCATTGAGATGTTTTCAGTGCCAGCGTTTTGGATACTCGAAGAATGATTGAGGGGGCAAACTCACCTGCGCTCAATGCGCGTTGGTTGATCACGATGGATTGAACTGCGAAGCGAAGAAGAGGTATATCAACTGCAACGGTAACCATCCATCCTACCCTCGAAGTTGTCTACACTAGATACTTGAAAAATAGATAGCCACGGTTAAGATTAATGAAAAGATCTCTTACCCTGAGGCCAGAAAAAAATAGTCACATCACAAACTCCACAAGCTAGAGTTAGTTATGCAACATCTGGGAAGAAAATCTGTAAATTTAATAGCATCCAAACAAATCCTGAGACTACCTTTTCAACATTATTTCAGATCCTTATTCAAAAAACAAAAACCTTCATTCTGAACAAAACCAAAAGAAAAGCTTCTTTAGCGAAATCAAAAGCCATGAAGGCTCACAAACTAAATTTTTTAAAGAAGGGCCTTTGTAAGTAATCCTTATGCACCTGTAAAGCCATATCCCTAGAAGCTGACATGGTTTTTCTTCATTTTTCAGATGATGACATGTTGTTAGAGGGAATTTCAGATGACATGCCTTCCAGATCTGGGAAAGGAGCTTTTAAATATGAATAACGTCCTTTGTTACTTAGAACTGCCATGGATTGCATTCCCATTTTGATGACATCAAATCTTTAATGTCAGCCTATAATCCTCCATGCATAGCATTTCATGAAACATTCTTGAAGTCTCTAAATAACATTATGTGTGGGTTTAAATGCTTTTGAAAAGACTGGTGCAAATGATAAAGTGTCTGGAGGTATTTTTATATTAAAATCCAATAGTTTTTCCAACACTGTTCATCCATTAAATAATTCCTTACATGAGAATTCACACAACCTGTTTGATTAAAGTCTGCAGTTTGTATTTAACATCACATGATGTCATCTGTTAAGAGGAACTTGATGATTTAATTGAACAGCTGCCCAGTCCATGTTTGTAACTTGTGACTTTAAGCCCATAATACTTTGTGGGGAAGTGATGATACTAATTCTCGTGGTCAGCAGAATTAATATCATCAGATCAAAGATAATTATCTTTGCCTGCTAAATACCGATGAGAAAATTTATTTCCATTTACCCACAAGAACATTTCATTCTTTGCATCTGGCCATTTGTTCTCTATTATTATTGACACAGATAAATATGTTTGTGGTAAATGATTTGCATAATAGTGATAATTTCCCACTAGTCACTTCTTAGACTAGAGGTAGTAATGTGCAACAACATGTACAGTCAGGCAGACTGAACATTATTCTAACAGTTGGCACTTGTTGATGATGTAATGGGCATGATTCAAAGTATCAATAAGGCCATTAAAAAGGTCACAGAGACAATTATATGTGCAGTTGATACTGCAATCTCTAAAAATTCCTCCACACTACACAGCAGTTGAAAACCTTGGTGGAATGAAAAATGTCAAAAGACTTACAAGTAGAGGAAGCTATGAGCTTTGTTTAGGAGGTACCCCACATTGGAGAGTCCAAATGCCTTTAAGAGAGAAAAAGCATTTGCAGGGTTAGGAGTACTGAATTTTTTTTTTTTTCAGGACAGTATTTTCAAGAAATATCAGGACATTTTTCAGGACAGATATATGTCAATAATTAAACAAAACCAATGTTACTTTTACATACTAATATCTGTTTTATGAATATAACACATTTTAGAAAGGAGTATACTATTTAATTAATTCTGAGTTTTTAAATTTTTAATACAAAAATATGAAAAATGATGCAGAAATTTAAAATTTTTATACTGAACATTTTTTAAAAATTAATAAGTTATATGATAAATGCTTTATATTACACTCAATTTATATGTATAACTAATAATGTTCATTTTGAACTGAATGCACTAGTATTTAATTCCGATAATTTAATACTACTCTTTTTTAACTAATCATTCACAGATGCAGTCTCTGCACTAGCAGCAGATAGCATCATTTATCCAACTTCCACATCACTCATTATCATCTCTAATAGTACATACTAACTATTTTTTATTTGCATCATCCAAAAGAGTGAGCTGCACACTTATTATCAAGCAAATTTTTCTTTTTTCTCTTTTTTTTTTTTCAAGTTCATTAATTTTTCTAACAAGTGTGATTTTTTAAACTTTTTTTCACAAGTACCTTTTGTCTTCCTCCTCCTTTCTTTTCTTCTCTAATTGTGTTGCATCTTTTGATTTTTGCATATATGATGCATATTCTGCATGAGATTTCTGAATATAATGCATCATTTCTTTGGTATATGGAAATAGAATTGCCATGCATTCCAATAACATCATGACAAATGAGTAAACTATGAACTGTTTATTCATTTGTAATTATTAATTATTTCTGATGATAAAATAAAAAAAAAAACTCTTTCCTTTGTTACAACAGAATTGTTATTCAAAAACCTCTTTCTGGTTGGGAATTTACATTTAATAACGACAGACATGCTTTAATAACTCTAGAAAAAGTAAGATATTTTATATAACCACCAGCATTTTTTATATTGAAAACTACATTCCGATATTTACAGATATTTTGGTCATTAACATAATCATTCATAAGCAAAGTCGCATTTTCACACATGCAAAGAATCCACTCTTCATTCATCTTATTAAAGTCTGAAGAAGTTTTATTCACAAGAGGAATATTCTGAATTAATCTGCTAAATGAGCTCCTAGACTCTTCCTTTTTTTCTATTATAAGGAGACAAACACTGGAAATCTTAGAGTAAAGGATTTGTTATAGGAAGTTTTTGAAGCAAAAACTTAGAAGTTGCTACGTAGCAACTTCTGACACTTTATAGAAATGTTATTTTATCCGTAAGCTTTTCTAGTATTGCTGTTGCACCATGACCCATTTCAACCTTGTTTATAAGTTTAACCAATTTTTTCCTCAATCAACATTAATTTATAGTAACCATACTCCATTTTTTTCACAGATTTCTTCAGGATTTAAAAATTTAAACATGATACTGCAAACAAGTTCATTTAATTTACTGTACATCACATGTACTAAAGGTTTGACTTCTTGCATGAGAAGTAAATAAGGTTCAAAAGTTTTTCAAAAAATGAAACAAAATGCCAATATGCCAGAGTCTTAGGGTCTTTCAAATGTTTTATAATCTGAAAATGTCTATCAGAAAGAGGATATTTCGACTCTTTCGGTACTTTAACAATAAAATATTCTTTTAGAACATCATATTGCTCATCGATGCTCTCACAAGCTGACCCCAAAGTTACCAACTCCTCTCAACATGATGAATGAAACTAAGTCTAGATAAGGTTTCCTCCAGTATTTCCGACTGTAAGGAATGATAATCTTCCCTTCTTGAAGGAGATAGTTTGAAAAATAGATGAATATTTACAGCAAATCCATCAATAATGCAATCAATTTTATCAATACCCTTACGCAGTGCTCCATGGATTATGTGTAAGCAACATGTACCCAAATCAATTAGTAATGGTAAACTTTGCTCTTACTCAATTCACTATTTATTTGCTTTAAAAGAGTTAAATTAACTCTTGGTCCATCCATTGACAACTGCATTAATTTTTCTAAATTCAAACCATTATTTTCAATAAAATTTAATAAATTTTTTTTACAATTTTATTGGTTTTAACAAGTCCTAAAAAATGTGATTCGAAGTAACAAATGACATTTTTTCCTTGTTTATCAGACCAATATGAGATGTAAATATCCAACTATTTCTTTATTTGTTTTGTAGTAGTTTCATCGAAAGGTAAAACAAAGTATGAAGTGTCGATACTTCAAAAGAAAAGAGTTTTGAATTACGGAGATAGTCCAAAATTAATCATATATCTGACTTTTTTTGTCGAATAATTTGAGATTTTTTCTAGGGGTGGAATCATTAAAAAAAGTTAGCTAAATCTTTCAAAGATGAAAAAGAATAATTATTTTATATTGCCACTAAAACTAAAATGGTTTTCTCTGATATCGTTTTGGGAAGCCATGATTTGTTATTCACTACTACAGTCGATGTCGAGAATTCAGATGAAGTTGATGACTCAATAGTAAATAGTGTTTTATTCTTGTAACATCTCACAGCTTTTTTTGAATATAATCCATCTGCATGAGCAAGCACTTGTCTAAAACCCATATTTAAAACACTGAATTTGCTTTTGCATACGAAGCACTCCGCAGAATGGACATAGACAACATTTCAGCACCATATCTTAATCAGGCATATATTCCAATCATTTATCGGAAAATTTCATTATCCTTGGCATTTTTAACACTTTGACTGCCAGTCTCTAGAGATGGGGTTGATAGTTATTGCCTTGACATCGAAGTAGATTGTACCCAGAAGCCAACATACTAATTAATGGAAATATGATTTAAAATTATTAATGAAATATTATTTTATGTCTGTAAATTAAATATTTACAGATAGTTTCTAATCATATCTCCATGCCAATACCAGCAGAAATACTCTACAAGCATTGTCAGATAAACTAGAGAATGAACAATCAAAAGTGGATTTTCCCGCGCCAGCGCGTGACTGGCTACTAAGACTTTACCAAACATCACACGCTGGCGCGTGATTGGCTCTTCAGCAATATCGCCACGCCACACGCTAGGGCGTGATAAGCAGTCAATATGTTAAAAGAAAATTGTTTTCAAAAAATAAATTCTAAACTTGCTAATAAACGTTCTTCAAAACACCCATCAAAATTGTTTAAAATGGCGCATTAAGCATTTCATACATGCACATAAACAAAGGCAAATAATTCTCACAATTTCACCAACATTATAAATAGATGTATGAATACTAAAAATTAAATATTTTGACCGTAAAGGCAAAAAATAGAATTTAATGGTTAATCCAAACGTAAATTTTTTGTATGTCAGACATTCATGACCAATGGTGGAAGATGAGGCGGAGACGAATGTTTGGCAACCCTATTTTCTGTTTGAAAGAGAACAAAAAAGGGGAAAAGTATTTCTCTTTCTTTTTCCATAAAAAGCAGATGAGAGAAAAATTTACTACTGAAAAATATAAAGTTATTAATTAAAATTAAACTTTCAAAGGAATATAATAAAAAATTAAGGGATTCCAGGATTTATTTCACAAAATAAGGACATTTCAGGACGTTTTTTAAAAAATCAGGAATTTAAGGAATATCAGGACAACTTCGAGAAAGAATTTTGGTCTCGTTATGTGTTTTCAATAACATCTTCCACATCCAGTACGCAGTTATGGAAGAAAGTGAAAGCAGCCAATGGTATTTATAAGGAAGACATTGCTAACCTCCTAGGTGAAACTTTTGCTAATCCTAAACAAACCCTCGAAAAGTAAGAGTCAAGCTGAGCAAACAGTAATTCGTTTCAAGTATAGACAAGCTTTGCCTTATAAGAGTGAATTTCAATGATAGAACTGAAGCAAGCCAATAACACCAGTCCAAGCCCTAATGGAATCAGCTATTACATGCTTCAACATTTAAATCCAGACTCCCTATTGAATTTATTGCATTTGTTCAATAGGATCTGGACTGAAAATGAATTTCCATTACTTTGGAATGAAGCAATTTTGATTTTGATTCTGAAGCCTGGTAAGGATCCTTCAGAACTCTCATATTATAGACCAATAGTTCTGACAAGTTGCTTATGTAAGATTCTTAAACGTTTGGTCAATGACAGACTCGTATGTTTTGAAAAATAATAAATGTATTCCTAATAATCAGCATGGCTTCTGTAAAGGGAGATCCACCCTTGACATATTTGAAACCAAGAATTGTAACTCTTTCATGCAAAAAAATTATTTGGTTTCCATTTTCTTTGTCTTAGAAAGGGCCTATGACATTATATGGCGATATGGAATTCTCCCAACATTATAGAATTTTGAATTCAGGGGTAATTTGCCGATATTCCTGCAAAATTTTTTGAGCTCCTATATTTTTATAGTATTTATTGGTCAATATTACACAATCCGAGAGTGTTCATCAAAGATCAATTTTATGTGTAACGCTTTTTAACATGTACAAAAGTAACATCTTACATCACCTCCTATCTTCTGATCATGGAATTCTGTATGTTGATGATCTGTAAATATCATGTCAGAGGTCTAATAGGCAATTAATTGAGAGACAATTGCAAACTGCTATAATTAAATTAGCTGCATGGTATGCTGAGAATGGCCATATTCTTTTCTCCTGGCATGAGTTGTTGTGTTCATTTCTGCAGGAAGACTAGCTTACATAATGATCAAGTAACATACATAAATAGTACTCCTATACCTGTATTCAATGAGGTAAATTTCTGGAAATTATATTCAATTGTAAATTATATTTTCTAAGGGCACGTTTTTACCTGCGGAAGAAGTGTGAGCAATCTCTTAATATCCTCAAGGTGCTTTCAAACACTTCTTGGGGTGCAGATCGTACATCATCCCTTTGAATATACCAGTCATTAATTTTATCTCAAATTAACAATGGATGTGTTGTCTAGGGATCAGCTAGATCTTTTATTTTATGTAAATTGGACACAATTCATCACTCTGCCTTGAGAATATGTTCAGGCGTATTCCATATATTACCCGTCTAGGGTCTAGATATAATATGTCATCAGCTACTGTTAGACTTGCAAAAAATGCAGTTGTCCCTCAATTACTATTATAAAATCATGTCGACCTCTCATCTGTTACACTCCATGGTTTCTAATGCCTCTATAAAGACTAAGATATTCACCCAATAAGCATCCAACCTTTTCTCACATGAGTAAAAACACGTTTCTTATTGATCTATGTGATTTGTAGATTGAATCACAAGATTACTTTACTCATCTTTCTTGGTATAACCCAACACTTACTTTTAATCCATTCCTTTGCTCAATATGGAAAATCTGACACAACAGCTATTTTCACCTCATCTCTGTCAGTATCAATCATACAAACCTGTATTCACAGATGGATCTAAATCAGCAGGACATGTTGGCTTTGGAATTTTTATTAATAATACATCTTTTACTTACACCCTACATTCATCCTGCTTCATCTTCACTGCTGAAGCAACAGCTATATACTATGCTCTTTAGCAGGTGAATACAGATGACTATTTTGTATATACACTGACAACATGAGAGCTATGAAAGCTTTGAGAGGCATTAGTTTTAATAGTCATCCTGTTGTGTCCAGCATTTTCAGAGTATTGGAATTCTTTGCTGGCAAAAGTTACAAAATTTGATTTTGTTGGGTACCAAAATATCATTTTGTGACTAAAAGATGTATTATTAATAAAATACATCTTTTTATTATACATACAGAGGTCTTGATGGAAATGAGAGAGCCGATGCAGCTGTAAAGACTGCATCAGTTCCGCTATTTGATGTGCGAAAGGGTGTTAAAACATTTATTTATTCCCTGTGGCAGGAATCATGGAATATGCAGGTTATAAAAAAATTACATACTATCTTCTCAATCATTACCTCATTATCTGTTTTACCACTATGAAGAGCAGATGTTATATTAGCTTGTCTTTATATCAAGCACATGTTTCCCACAAGAACATCTATTCTTAAGTGAACTGAATCCATGTGTGAAATGCGTGAAGAACCATTTACTGTTTTTCATATTTTAATATCATTTCCAGTTTTTAACCATTACAGATTTACCTTTTTTAAAGCAATCCTTTGACCTTATTTGATTTGCTGGGGGAGCCACCCCAAAGAAATATTTTTTTAAAAATAATTGGTTTCATTCCTTTTATTTGAAAATTGTGAATTTTCTTTATAAATATTTGACTATTCATTATAATTAGATCTTCTCTAATGTCCATTTGATTGATTAAATAAAAATTAAAGTGAACAGTGCAGAACATTTTTTTTTAACTGAAAAATAAAATTCATTATTTTTACAAAGGTTTTTATTTTTAAATGGAAATTTGTTAAAAGTTATCAGTGTATAAACCAAATCAAAATCCCAAAAGAAATTATACTAATTCGATCAATTAATATAAAAAAATCAATAAAATAAATTAATTTGCAGTTACACTTTTTATTTATCAATTTAATTTAAAAACAATATAGTGCATTTTTAAATGTTATTAATAAATTTTTCTCAGCTAAAATTTTTTAGTAAAATATAATCATTATTATGTAAAAATATAAGATTCAAGAAAATTCCCTAAAACTCTTAATATAAAATTAATAACACTGCAAATTTTTGCAAAATCTGAGAGTGAATGAATTTATAAAAGCAAACTTACTTCTGAAGTAATATAAAGTAAGGTTTAAAATACTAAGTTTCTTTTATTTAAAGTTTTTACACCTAAATCTTCTGTTTTTATTTTACATGGAATGATCAATTTCCTACTATCATTATTTAATTTCAAAAACAGTAACTTTCTATTTTAAGGTATTCAAGAGTTTTGGCCGTTTAAAACATCTGCCTTTTTTGTATTTTCATTAAATATTTTTAATGATGTGAAGTTCTACAAAAAAATAACAATGACATACCTCTAAAAAGTTATCGGTGTTCATATCACTGCAAGGAGAATCTACAATTTTGGCAGCTAATCTAACACCTTCAGCAGCAGCTGTCAAGCAGTTTAAGTCTTCTGTTGACAGTGAACATGGTTTTGTTCCATTAGAAGGAATGAAAAATTCTATGGTAACAGTATGGGGATTATTGCCATTCTTTTTACTAAAAAGAGGAAAAGCACGAGCCACAGCACAAGCAGATGCAAAGACATTTGAATATTCACATACAATCTATCAAAAAAATAAACAAATTAATTAATTAATAAATAAATAAATAATATATATATTTTTTCTTAATAACCTAATTTTATGTAGTATAATTGCTCAAAATATTTTCATTTAGAACAAAACGTAAACAAACAATACATCTGAATAATCATTATAACATCAAATTGTAGGATAAATTTGAAACATTTAGAAAAATTTAAAGAGAAGTTTACAAACCACAATGTATTCATCACAACCAGAAGTGTTATTTTTGACCAATTTTGTCAAAGTGTGAGCTTGGGAGGGAGTATTATGGCGAGAGCATGAAGAAGGCAGGCGAGAAATGACAGCATCTCTTAAATAAAGTGGGATGGTGTCTCCTGAACAAGATTGTATAGTTTCAATGGCAGTTTCATAAAGCTGTTGGTAAAATACATTCTAATTGAAAAACTTGAAATTTTACATACTTTAAAAAAATCTGCATTCTTAATTAAAAAAAACAAATATACTTAACATTAAAATATTAACAAGAATTAAATTTTAATAAAATGAAAATAACTCTAAAATAATTTTAATGAAAATTATTTTATACAATTGGACATATCAATACAATTGGAAATTTCAGTAAAATCAACTGTTTAATTTAAAAATTATGATCATATATAAAAAACTAATATAATTCTGATAGGGGAAATAGTTTTTTCATAGCTTTGTGCTTTTAATTTTACAAAAAATGTTATTTTAGTTTCGTCAACCACACAAAAGTTACAATTTATACATTAAATGCCTTATTTCCTTACAAAAACAAAAAATTTAGTAAAAATTCACGAAGTATTTTTAAGGACATTTTTTAAAACAAAACTTGTAAACTGAACAAGCTTAATTTTGAAGTTTGTTTTTTAATGACCGAATTTAATATCCTTTATATTGGGATACTAACAGTTTTCAATTCTCTGATATGGATCCTTCTTCACATTGTGCCAACTTTGAAAAACAATTAGTACTGAAAAACTAATGAACTATTATCTGTCACAAATACTGATTGCCAACAGTAAAACTTGAATATTTTCTGAATTATTATCTACAACTGCCAATGTTTCAGCTTTATAGCACTTTAATGAACCTAAGGAACACTATTGTGAAACTTTATTTCTATTTTTATTTACAAATTAAAGCAAATTAAAAAATATAGATTGGACTACACATGTATTATATTTCAATTTTAATTTACAATTTAAAATTGTAAATTAAAATTGAATGAAATCTAGAAAAGTTGAGAAACACTGATTTTGATACAAGTACAAAATCAGTATTTCTCAACTTTTCTAGAAACATTGATATTAGAAAACTACAAAATATAATTGAAAGCTTTCTAATATTCAATAACATTTTACATCAAATTTCATATATAATAAAGTTTTAAAATAAAACATTACCTTTTTGGGGACCCTTGACTGCAGTTTGTTTTTAATAACGTCAAAAGTTAAATTTGGTAAAAGATTTTTTGGACCAACAATAAAAACAGGAGTGTTCTGTGGATCACAATCAGCAAGCTGATTACTGAATTTTAGAGTTACATTAGCCATTTTCTGAAACAAAAATTTAATAAAATAAAGCATATCCCATTAGAAAATAATACTTAAAAGTAAATTCTCCATATATTATCTCAAACAAGCATATTTAAAAAGAAATATAAACTTGTTAACTTATTAAAATAAGAAAATTCAATTTTATAAATATTAAGAATAAAATACAAATTCCAATAACTAACTATCATTAAATAATTGTAATTTTTCAGCTTAATATTTTTGGTAATAAACAGAAAAAAATAACGTGATTGATGTTTTTAAATTTATTGAGACAAAGATTTATAAAATCATAATTGCAGAATCTTCTAAATAGTTTATAATTAAACATTAAAACTTGCTGAATATGCAGAAAATATTTGATATTTGTGAAAAAAAATTGAAACTAATTATTAACAAATGTTTTGTTAATGTTCACTAAATAGTTGAATAAAAGAACTATTTTTTCCTATGCAACAAAAATTAACATATCTAAATTACATATACTTTATACAAAAAACCATACCTACAAATATTTAAATTTTTAAGACAATAATTTTCTCTGATCTTTTATACTAATGTATTAAACATACATAGTTAGTGAATCTTTTGTTTAGGAATGAAATTTCTATTACATTTAATAATAAATAAGCTATAGTAAACACAAAAGGGCAAAATCTTATAAAATTTTAAATAGTTTTTCATACTAGGTTAAAATATAAATTAGTTTCAACTAATTAACAGAACACAAAAAAATTAACAAGAACTAACTTACATAACTCTAAACAAATTATTATAAAATTTTTTAAAATTAAAAAAATATATTGCTAAAAGATATAAATAAAAAAAAGTAAATACAACAAAATACTTTGTATATGTATTTAATAATGCAAAACAATTTTTAGATTATAATGAGGCTTCTTTATTTTTTTATTACTATAAAGAATTAAGAAATATAGGAAACTATTGAAAATTTTTTTTTATTTAAGTATTTAAATAATAACCAGTAGCTGATAGTTCTTAAATATGCATTAGAAAAAGAGAATAGAAATTATTCTCAAAAATTAGAACATACGGTATATAATATGAATTTCATAATTACTAATTAGAGTCAAAATATTCACTAGTTCTGTAACTTCATTTACAGCATCAATAAAATTGAATAAATGTTTCAAAAAGTAAATATGGTATTTTTTTTTATATACTTAAAATAAGAGATTAGAATTTTATAAAAGTTGGCAAATATATATACAATTGAAATTCAATATAAGGATCCTCTGAGATCCAAAGCAAAAGGTTTTTATAAAGAGAAGCCCCTATATTAGATATAATTAAAAAAACATATACGCTTAATATGTTTTAAAGAATTGGCTATTTTCAAAGAAATTCTAATTAAATAATTCTTTTTGCCAATCAAAAATATATTGTTGAGATGTTGAATAGATTGGTTGTCACACTATTCTCCTTTTGGGTTTTGCAGTTTTTTCTCTAATTTGATATAGTGAACATAAGCATAGAGTTCCACTATTTTGCATATAATAGACCAAATTACTGTATTTTTTTAACACTTATACCTCTGTTGATCTCATGAATGTGGATGTTCTGATGCTCCATTATTTTTTGTTAATATAATCAATCATAATAAGATGTACACTTGCACCTCATTGTTAATAAAATTAAGTACGAAAATTTAATACACAATCCTTTTTATTAATGGAACAATTGGATTACTACACATGTGTTCACCACATAACATTGATCCAAGAGACCAAAGGAATAATACAATAGGATATTATTGTTAGTTTTAAAAACAAATATATATTGAACTGGATAATTCACAAACTTGAAATTCTGCATTCTAATTAGATTGACCATTTGTTGTAACAGAGGTGAATTATTTCATATGCCTTTGCAAGAAGTGAGGGTATTGAATCAGAAGTGTGAAGTCAAATATAAAATCTCAGCTTGGGAAACTGCTGAATTTTCTGAAAACTGATTTTTGGAAGAATAATAGAAATATTTCACATGCAAACTTGGAGATAGTCCGAAATCTCTAAGTGTAATTTGGAATGACTGAAAAATACTGCATAATATTGAAAGATGAATAATTCAATAAAAACAAGGAAATAATCGGAGAAGTCAATGATAAATTTAAAAACATTATAAGAGGATTTAAAATATTACTAAATACAATGGACAAAATGCTAATATTATGATATTAATTATAACATTAATAGTCATTTGATATCTCTAAAACTAACAGAAATTCCTTTATCTAAACTTTAAAAATATCAAAGAATGATTCTTATTAAAAAAAAATAATTTTGCATGCTCCCAGAAATTAATATTTTAAATGATATAAAAGAACCTTGCCATTTTCGGTCAGCTTTGACTGGAAATGATTAAACAAGTTTAAACTGCAGATACTTTTTAGAGCTTTAGAATACAGATTTGAAAACAATAATTAATTTGTTTGGAGTCTATCTTTTGATTAAAAATGATTTGGTTAAATGCTTAAGGCACTTAATTGATAAAGTTTTAAACTACTTAAGAGCTTAGAAACTTCAGTAGGTTTAATTTCTTTAAGTAAACATAAGGGTCATAATCCTGAGGTATCCCAATGATTTGTCCTCTTTTTTCTTCATTTTCTCCCTCAGTGTGGTTGCCTCTTATGAAGTTGAGGACTCCTCTTGAGCAGATGTTGCCAATATGTGGCTATTAGCTTCTCTTGGGCACTAAATCACCCACATGTTTGACAAGCATGGGGACCAGTGTCCCTGGAAAGGAGGGTCCTGGTAACTGAGGTCCCCAGAGATCAACACATTACTTTGGCCTTTGTTTCAGGTAAACGGGAGGTGTGTTGTAGTCCTCAGCACATCAATCAGCTTTATGGATCAAGCAATCAGATGTCGCAAACATCATCAACTTTCACCTTCTGTGCATGGTACTTTATATGACCTGAGGTCAGGCATTAATGCTACAGCTGACAAGCTGTTACTGTCGAACCTCACAGAAATTTAAATTTTTCACAAGGTGTTATTTCTACCAAGGATTTGTTTCCCATGCCAAGAGATGAAATAAAATATCTGCAAAGCCAGAAAGTCTGTGTTTGTATTAAAAGAATTACAATCAAGAGAGATGGCACTGTCCAGAACACAAAACATCTCATTTTGACTTTCACAACACCAGACTTGCCATAATATATTAAAGTTGCTTATATGAGGTGTTCTGTTCATTATTTTATTCTAAGTTCTCTAAGATGTTTCCAGTGTCAATGTTTTGGACACTTTAAAATGGCTTGTAGAGATAAACTACTTGTGGCCGTTGATCTGACCTTGGCCATAACAGTATTACCTGTGATGCTAAAGAAATGTCAGTAAATTGCAAAGGTGATCACACTTTTTACTCTTAAACTTGTCCTATTTGACAACTGGAAAAGAAATTACCACTCCTGAAATTAAAAACAGTATATCTTATCCAGAGGCTTGATGCTTAGTCACTTCACTGACCCCAGCCTAGTAGTAGGTGTCAACAATGCAACTGTTTTAAAAAGCTCACTCACTCTTGTAGCACTCAAACAGAAGAAGTCTAATATCTTTCAATTTGTTTGCCCCCACAAAATATGAAAAAGAACAAATCTATAGCCGTTTTTACCAAAATATCTGCAAAATCAAAAGCCTTGAGAGACAGGAAATTAAATATCCAAGGAAAGCCCTTAAATGTTTTGCTTAACTTCCAAGACAGCCCACCTTGCTTTGGATGCAGATATTAATAAACTGCATCCCTCAGATAATGATTTCAATTTTAAAGATTCATATGAGATGACTTTGAGTAACAGTGATAACTGTTAGTTTTTATTCCCTTAATGACTTCCTTTGTTTCATGGAATTGTCATACTTTCTGGCCTCGAATTGATGTCAAATTCATCATCTCTTGCTACAACCCTGCATGTGTGGCTCTCCAGGGAACATTCCTGAAGGCCACTATTATCTTTAGAATGCGATTAAAAAACTGTAGAAAAGATTATAGTGGTAATGCTGCTGTATGCATTGGAGTTTGTATATTCATATCAAACAAATACCCTAGCACAACATATCAACTGTGCAACATCACTGCAGGCTGTGAGGGTCAAAATTTATACCACATGCCTAATCACAATATGTTGCCTTTATTTACCACCCAATGATGTCACCCAAGCAGAGGAACTAAATGAGTTAGTTGACCAACTCCCATTTTTATTGCTTGGCCATTTTAGTGGCCTTAAGAGATTATACAAATTCTCAGGGTCATCATATAGAGCAGTTCATATTGCTAAGATAACTCTCTTTGTCACCTAATGGTTGGTTGGATTTTATGGCACAAGGTCCAAAAATGACAAGCAGCACCAAAAATAAAATTTAAAGAAAACCCTAGCTCAATGTTAAAATAGAAAAATAAGTGTATAAATTTCATTTAAAATCTAAATAAGTATAAAGAGTAAAATGAAAATAAAATTCAAAAAATTTAAATAGAATAAATAAAACCAATTGCCTTTAAAATGGCAAAAATGTTTTTGTGGGTTGGCTCCCCCCACTAAATCAAACATAGTTTAAATATATCTATGTCAAAAAAATTAAAATAGTAAATGTTAAAATCAGGGCTTGAAATTAAAGTATGACATACAGTAAACGGTTCATCATAGTTTCATACCATGAATTTAATTCATTTAGAAATAGATGTCTGCATGAAAAACGTGTGTGTCTGATATGAAAGCAAGTCAAACGAACATCAGCACTTTGTAACAGTAAAACAGGTAAAGTAGAGAGGTATAGAAAGATGGGAGTTTATTCATGACTTTTCTTTTTAACACTTCACAAACTTTTAACACCTTTTTTCACGTTAGAGAGTGAACAGATGGTGAAATTTCACCTGATGCAGTCTTTGCATCTGCATCTGCTCTCTTATTACTATTAAGACCTATGTGACTTGTTTTCTAACAAATAGCCAGCAAGGGAATCATGTTCTCTGAAAACCTTTGACATAACAAGATGGCATGTAAAACTATTGCTTCCAAAACACTCATGCTGTCAATATACACACAAAACTCGCGATGGTTATCTGTATTCACATGTTGAAGAGTGTGGAATGTAGTTGTTGCTTAGCAGAAAAGATGGAACAGGACAATTGTAGGCTATAACTAAAAGATGTATTATTAATGTAAACACCACAGCCAACATGTCCTACTGTTTTAAATCCATCTGTGAATACAGTTATGTATGATTCATACAGACAGCGATGAGATAAATGTAGCGATTGGAAAACAAAAGGCGTTGGGTCTGACTTCCTATATTGAGCAAAGATGAAATTTGGCACATGTAAGAAAAGGTGGGATGCTCATAGAACAAGGATCATAAAGTATCTTTAGAGAGGCATTAGGAACCATAGAGCATAGAGGATAAGGGATCGACTTAATTTTTGCATTATAATTGAGAGACTCCTGCATTCCTCTCAGGTCTAATGGAATTTGTTGGCAAATTGAATATAGATTTTGGACAGGTGATGTGCGGTATGTGCCTGAACATATTTTCAAGGCAGAGTGGGATGGACAGTGTCCAATCTGAGTAAAACAGAAGGCCTAGCAAATCCATATACAACATACCTGTAGTCAATGCAGATAAAATCAATAAGTGATGTGCGATATGCGCCCCAAGATGTATTTGAAAACACCTTGAGGGTATTAAGCGATTACTAACAATTCAGCTGCAGTTTTAGAGCATGCGGATGAAAAGTTAATTTTTGGTCGAATATCACTTCAAGGAATTTTACCTCATTGACTACAGGTATTGGTGTATTGATGATGTAAATCACTCAATCTTTTATGCTGGCTTTTCTTCCAAAAATGGACAACTATTCTTGCCAGGAGACAGTATGGTCATTCTCAGCACACCATGCAACTAATTTATTTACAGCAGTTTGTAATTGTCTCTCAATTAACCAGATATTGGACCCCTGAAATGATATTTGCAGGTCATATAAAGTACCATGCACAGAAGGTGAAAGTTGATGATGTATGCGACATCTGATTGCTTGATCCATAAAGCCGATTGGTGTGCTGAGGACCACAACACACCTTCTGTTTACCTGAAGCAGAGGCCAAAGTAATGTATTGGTCTCTGGGGGCTCAATTACCAGGACCCTTCTTTCCAGAGATACTGGTCTCCACACAGGAAACACGTGGGTGATTTAATCCCTGAGAGAAGCTAATAGAAACAGATTGGCAACAAGTACTCAAGGGGAGCCCTCAACTTCATAAGAGGTAACCACACTGAGGGAGAAAAGGAAGAAAATGTAATAGGTCTGGAATCCCATATTCGAAATGCTTTTGTAAGGAGAAACCACTTTGTTGAAATTTTCTTTGATATTGAGAAAGTATATGATTGTATATGGCGTTGTGGTCTTTTCTGTACTGTGTACAATATTGGCTATAAGAGTAATCTTCCTATATTTATACTGAATTTTTTTTTAGTCCTCTGTTTTTTTCAGAGTACATATTGGCACTACACTTTCCAATACTTTTACACAAACTGAGGGTGTCCCTCAAATTAGCATTTTAAAAATAATTGTTTTTAACTTTTTATCAGCAACATACTTCATCAGTTACCATCTTTTGTTCATAGTAATTGATATGTTGATATTTTGGCAAACTTCCTATCAGGGATTTAACATGAATGTAATTGAGAGAAAATTGCAAACAGCAGTAAATAATCTCACTACTTGGTGTATATGGAATGGCTTTAGCCTATGTCCAAATAAGAGCTGTTGCATTCATTTTCGCTGGAAAATTAGCTTTTATCATAATTCTTAACTTCACATAAGCAATTGACCTATCGCTGAGGTTAACAAATTAAAATTCCTTGGGATGATTTTCGACAACTAAGGTATTAACTTTCCTTACACATGTATTACGTCTGCAGAAGAAGTGCCAGGGAATACTTAATATCCTCAAAGTGCTTTTGAATACATTTGGAGTGCAGATCACACACCACTCCTTTGAATTTACCAGACAGTAATTTTATCTCCCATTGAGATCAGTTGTGTTGTTTACATGTCAGATAGATCTTCCCTCTTACACAGATTAGACACTATTCACTACTCTGCTTCAAAGATATGCTCTAGTGGATTTCACACTTCACCTGTCCAGAGTCTATATGTAATCTATCAACAATTACCATTAGACAGGCAGCAGATGCAGCTGTCCCTTAATTGTCATTAAAATATTATATCCACAACTCATCATCCTTTAGGTTCTATAATCCCAAATACCACTCTTAAAAGATTATATAATGCAACACCATTCGAACTTTTCTCACTCGTATTAAATCTTAGCTTTTGCTGTTTGATTAATGCAATGTCCAAATTGAATCTATAGACTTTTTTGCACATCCTCCTTGATACGATCCATGCATTACAGTACTCGATGGCTTTGAATACTACAAGTTAGACATCCTGCCATCTTTTAACAGTTTTATGCATTTCATCGATATCAGAATACTTTGTACACTCTTGTCTACACAGATGGATCCAAAACCATAAGACAAGCTGGCCTTGGATCCCTCAGTTACAGTATTTACAAATCCTGCTCCATCTCCATTGCTGAGGCCATAGCTATATACTGCGCATTTCAGCAAATACTAAAAATTAGCATAATTTTGCATATATACGGACAGTAAAAATGTTTAAAAGCATTGAAAAATTACAACTTTAATTGCCATTGTGTTATGTTAAAAATTTTCAAACTGCTTGATTCTGGAAATGGATTCGAAATGCTGTTTTGTTGGATACCAAGCCATATGAGAAAAGATGCCAATGAGAAGGGGGTGTGGCTGCTAAATCTGCATCTACTTCCATTTTGCCTTCAGTTCTATCAATGATTTTGAGAAAATGATTCAAATATTTCATACATTCTCTTTGGCGGGAATCTTGAAATATGCAAGTCAGCATTCTTATTCTTTATTTCAAAGAATAAGAATATTATAACTCATTCTTTATTTCAAACAAATTCACTAACTATACCAATATAAATTTTTCTTTGTATAATGGCAATCAGGCATTGTTAAAACATGAAGAATTTTTAAATTTGACAACGGCTGAAAGATTAACATTGCAAAGAAAGGAGAGGAAAAAAAAAAAAAAAAAAAAAAGGGGGAAAGAAATTCTCACTGTCTTAATGATTATAAATCCAAATGTAACTGCATTATCTATTAAATAGAAATGTAAATTTCCTTTAAACAAGTTATAAACATTCTTCACAAGAGGGAACGGTGCCAAACTTGGTACACCTTCTAAAGTACCCACAAGCCATTTGTCCCCTTTGGAGGAATCAAACACATTCACCAGTGTTAATATGGATAAATTAAAAAAGAAAAAAGTACTCCTTTGCATTGAGATAGTTTATTCAAAGAAGTAAAAAGTAATATTTACGCCCTCTTGAGCGATTTTAGATAGCGACTCAGAAAGTAATATAACTTAACATTTCTCAGATACTAAATTTATGTAAAGAAATATATACCAATTTTTGAAATAAATATTACACTAATTGTTAAAGGAAAACTGCAAACTGTAATTACAAATAATAAAAAATATTTTTGAACAATAGATTTTCCTCTAGTACCCAAAATTATTGTGACATTTGCCATTTTAAATTTTATAGAAATTTGTAAATTAGAGTTTCCAAATAATTTTCTAACAGATCTAGAATATTATTGACTGTACAAAA
>JAPDSC010100711.1:873-12364 GCA_026290005.1 Latrodectus geometricus | reverse complement strand
TTTGTTTTCTGTGGGGAATTTTTATAATTAATGGGATGTATTTACATGTCGCAAGGCAGAAAATACTGAAAACAAACTAATATCTTGGCAAATGTCCGTGATAAAAATGTTAATTGGAACCTCTTCCGTTCTTCAACAGCGGCTAAGATCGAACGCAGGACTTTACCTTCCTAAAATTGCTTCCTTGTACTAGGTTACATTGAACACTTTCTCTCTCTCTCTCTCCATATATATATATATATATATATATATATATTATATGTATATATATTCTTATGGATTATTTCACATCATGTTTCTTTCTAAAGTCCCTTTAAGTGTTATTAAATCCTATCTTTTATTAAAGGTATTCGGTCCGTAAGGGTGGTGTTGCATTGAGATTTTTACTGTAAATATTTTTAAGTCATTTTTGATGGATAATCTTGTACAACGTTAATTTACTTTTTGCGGTTATTTAATATCACTTATATTAATTAAACATTCTTTTAAAATCTCTAAAACTCTATATTTTTGGAGTTGTTACACCACCATGCTTCCCTATACCTAACCCTGAGTATATTTTTTGCATCAACTTCTTTTTTAAAAAGCATCGAAATTTTCTTTTATTTTTAGATTATAAATAAAATGAAATGCCAATGAAATAAATATTAAATGATTCTAACAAGAACTCCTAATTATTCCACAATGCATCGATACTGTTAACATTGTATCGATACACTTATTGCGACTTAAAACTGTATAAATTAAGAAAAAGCATTTTTAGGAGATAAAGTTCAATCCCTCTAACTGCTTTATCGTCTTCATAGTGCGTTTCATTTTCTCATTGAAATTCAAAGTTGGATGAAACTTTTTAAGGACAGCTATAAACGACAGCAAAAAAAGACCTGAAAAAAAAATGAAATTATCACATAGAATGTCTGGATAGATCAACAGAGTCATTGCCTGTTACGGAATACCCACTTGTGATACTGGCCGACAACTGACCCTATCTGTCTGTCTGAGTGATTCATTTGAACATTCACGACAATTTGAACCAGTTTATCATCGCGATCAGGGTTGTCACTTTTGCAACCGTAGCCTTGGACAATCATTATCGGTGTCAGCTGCTATCAGATGAACGCGAACGTTACATTAGGTGTAATGAATTATTGTTACAACTGTAATTATACAGACCAGCCTCGTTTGGGCTATATTTTATATATAGACATCTTTTTCTAAAATGGATGATAATTATACTCGTTCTTTGTTTTATTTTGTTGTTTTTATTTTTCCATGGCTCACTGAAAAAAATTAAAATTATGTTTCGACAGTGCTGAAATTTATTGCTTTGCACATGTGTGTTGATTTATTCATAAATTATAATATCTACACTCTCAGTGTAAATAATGTCGCAAGCAATTCGCAAAAATGACACAAGATTAATTTTTATTTTATTACAAAGATGTTTCATCTTGGATTAATGTGAGCAAACAACTCATTTAAAAATATATTTTATTAAATTATCTTTAAGAACTGTCACTGAGTTGGATATCAAATAATTAGCATACTGGCTATCAGTTTCTCATTTCATGGGTTCGGTTCCCATTACAGATGGGTACATTAGAAGCAATAGCTGATGTTTGTTCACATCTGGTTTGAAATTGAAAAGTCCACGTGGAAGTCCATTAACAAAGACCATGAAGCGTTTTGGATCAATCTTCTCTTACAGCCGTTACTTGAAATCTATACTTTTAGGAATTACCAAAATGTGTCATGCATTATAAAAATATTCTGTATTTTCATCGTAGTTTTGAGTTTCTTATATTCTTATACGTGAATATGTTAAAAATACGTACGAAGCCAATAGTTACGCTCAATCAGTATAATAATTAGGTATAATACCTATAATAATTAGGGCTCAATCAGGCCTTCGGTTCAATAGCTCATAGGTTCAAATCTCAACTCCAATCTAAATGTTTGTTTGTGGCTCGGAATCTGCTTTAAACTGTAGGTTGACTAGCTTGATTGGGATCAAGCTAGCCATCGTTTGCAAAAAATGAACACTGAACGACGAACAAACTTAAAAATGGGTTTTCATTAAAAGTGGACTTGGAGGAAAAAATAAAAAATTTTGCTCGAATTGGTTAAATTGACGTTAACACAATTGATATTAGCTTCAATGCTATATAAGAATTGCCAAATTCTTAAAAAAATGTAAATAAAAATACACGATGTAAAAATTTGTGTATTTTACTTATTTTTATTTTCGTTTAAGAAATCCGTGCAAAATTAAAACCTTCACCACCCACCCTATCCAGTGGTTAGCGTGCCTGACTACGGATGAAGATCCTGGGTTCGAATCTCGGTTCGGGGATGAATATACTGTCTTTGTCCTTTCCTTGTATAAATGGGTTGTGAATGGTTGCCTATCCTATAAGCGGATACTATTGCATGTGTGAACTGAAAAAGTCGGACTCCATACCAAATTACAGTTCAGTTGGAAAAGTGTTCAGCGCACCCCATTCTGCTAACCTAGCTGGCACAAGACAACGACAGCATTGAAGCTTTCAAACGATTTCTTAGTTTTGATGTGTTTGCATAGCATTAAATTCAGAGTGTAATAATAGAGTTGCCGCATAGCATATTTTCCTGTACCTAATCCAAATATAGGTTCTACCAGTTAACTGGAAACGGCCGGGTGGATCCGAGTGGTTGAGAAAAAGGGACCAAGTAGAAGATGTCCAATACTTGACCTATCATCTCCTGAGGTATTACTTGGAGAACATCGTGACCACGTCCTATTTAAAGGCCACTTTCAGTGAACATGATGAACATTCACCAAGTAGGGATTCGAACTTCTTATATTGATTCCGATGCTCTAGTCTAATCAACCAGACGACCATGGCCCTGAGTGTAAAAGCATAATTAAAATTACACTCTATCTTATTATTAAGTCTTTTTTTATTAATAGAATGTGAAAATTTCTCTCAATAAGTTACTAATTATTTTATTAAGCACTTATTTTATTAAGTAGACACGCTAATATACGAATCCCTAATTTACGAACACTCACGGTTTTTACGAAGTATTGGCTGGTCCTAATAGGAAATCACAGACGTAAAGATAATTTTAATATTCATTTAAGAACTAAATTTTTGAAAAACCTCTTACAAACTCGCTTTTATCCATTTTTCGTTTATTTTTTTATCAGCTTATAATTTATTTCTTTATTTTATGGTTGAGAAAGTCTTGGACGTTACTGTTAAAGAATCTTTGAATTGTGGATAAAATTAACTGCCACATTAATATCACTTAATCAATATAATGAATAAGTTTTGATTAATAATTTGTTTTTGTTTCTAATGGCGGGCACACTTAAGTAATTAACCCATTTGCAACAAGGCCGAAAACTGCTACTCATTTTATCGTTTCCCGGTGGGCACCTGTGAACCAAGGTACGGAGGTACGTTTAGCATCACCCACGCCACACCACACCACCACAAACTCGTTTATAGGGCGGGCCACATTCATCCATCATCTGAGGAAAGGACAAGAAACACAGAGAGAGAGAGAGAGATAAAGTACATCCATGCCCGATCCGGGATTCGAACTCAGGTCCTTCCCATCCGTAGTCAGGTACTCTAATCACCAGATAGGGTGGGCGGCCGATTCCAAAATCGAAATGGCTTGGCTTGAAATCAAAGTTAAAGGAAAATATTTTTCTACATATCCTAATGTGATTTATGTCAAACTTGGAGCTTGACACAATATATATATATATATATATATATATATATATATATATATATATATAGATAGATAGATAGACTGTGTGTCAAAGTAATGAAACAATTTAATCAGTATTAAAAAATTAGAATTTTGGACTATCAAAAATATCATTTGTTAAAAAATATTCTTGCAATAAAATATGAAACAATTTGTTGAACTTCTACAAATTGGTTGAAATACACACATTTTGGTTAAAAAAATATTACTTCTACATATTGGTTAAAAAATCACTTTATAATTTAAATTTTAAATTTATTTTTTCATGCTAAGTTCTGTAATAGTGGCTTTATAAATACGTCTATATATTCTTAGTATTTATATTTCGTTGCTGTGTTTTTTTTTAGTCATTTCATAGCTGAGGAGAAATGTGGAAATTCCTCGGTCGAAAACAAACTTAATTAATATATTTCTGGATATCTTATCTGAGTTTTCGTTTCAACGATCCAGGCCACGACACTTCCTTTCCAAATCTCGCCTTTTTTTTCCATTCTTTTCTTTCTGGCATGACGTCATATCAACCAAGTTTCCAATCAGGCGGTGGCAGCAGCAGCAGTTACAGCTGTTATCTTTCCCTGCATTTGTGGCCGGCCATGATAAGAGCACACACTGCTGCCTACGCTCTTTCCAGCAGAGATAAGAGCTCCAGTTGGAAGATTTAGAGTTTTCTCGTTGCGCAGGAGAATGCACGGTCCATTTTCACATTTTATGGCTAGTTTTCGGGTGGAAGAGATGCTATAAAGACGGAAAAGTTGGCTTGATTTTTGGCTTCGGAGGTCGGTATTATGGTATTTTCCAATAATACCAACCGCTATTGGTCAGGTTTCGATAAAAACGAGTTTCCTGTAGGCGGATGGGGTAATTACAGCTGTGACTGTTGTATGTGCCATAGACGGTGAAAAATGCAGTTTTTTTTTCTAGAGAGAAGTCTGATAAAACTCTTGAAGTAACGCTGGACATTAAAGTTAATGCATATTTTCATATCGCCCAACACAAAACGGAAATAATTTTATTTATAAATTTAATGTCATAGATAAAGGTAATTATGTTGATGAATGTAAATAATAAATAATTTTGATTACATGGAAAATTACAGATTTTAAGGAATTTATCTATAAACTTATTAAATTGTAAGAGGGAAATGATTTAGTCAACAAAACGTTATTTAAAATTGATTTGTAATTAAAAATTTGTATGCCTTTATAGGAATCAGTAAGTAACTTGCAGATACACTAGAACACGTTATTTTTAACAAATACATGTAGCATATTGTTCGTTAAACAAAACAAAATATTTTAAATTTTTTTTAAAAAATAAAAAATAAAAATTTTTTTTTAGCAAAATCATTTTTGAATTTAAACAGAAAAAAAAATTGATGTGCAATGACTTCGACAACATAATGTTCACAATCGAAAGAAGGTAAATTTAGTTGTTCATTTGCTTTTAATAAGCAGTATATTTTTAACGGATTATAAAATATACGTAAAATATGTTCGAAATATTATTAATATCCTGATACTATAAACTTTTCTTCGAACATTTTGTAAAATATAATAAAATTTTCTATGATAGATTCTGATGGTCGACTAAAACCACCACTAGAGGGCGAACAGTTGAAGTTCGCCCTCTAGTGGCGATTTTACATTTCTCACAATAGATATACAAATTATTTTATAAATAACAATAAAAAATAAACATAAATATTTTTCCGTAAAGGATTACATTTGTTACTTTTAAACTGTAACTGAGTCCTTGAAATCCGGTGGTAACAACTACTTTACTTATAAACATGTCCTAAGCATATTTTAGTTTTCACAATATATTAAATGATATATTCAACATAGGATATTTTTTTAAGTAATAAATAATAATTCTGATATATATATATATATATATATTGTCCAAGTGCTTCCCAGAAATTTTCGATATCAAATGCGTTTTTACAAGTTCATATTATTGATTTACTAGTACAAGTATTAAATTACTATTTTCAAACTTTTTATAATCGTTCAGCAGTATAAAATTGGGAAATATCTAAATAATATTGGTACATAAGAAATATTACTACTATATATTTTGAATTAAGATAATAGCATTGTTTCAACAATCTAGGAAAAAAAAAATTAAATTTTTTATTTGTTGAGAGGTCATTGCATCTCACAGTTAAGCGTTAAAATAGCAATTTCTTTTCTAGAATTGAATAAATAACTTTACATCACTATTTTCATTTTTCAATTCTTTATTCTGATTTAAATTTGTATTCATCATTTAAGGCATCGTCTTATAAAAATTACATATTTATAATATCTTTTTGTCAAGATCTAGTATCTACATGGCAAATTTAAGAGCATTTTACGGTACTTATTGTGGTATTTTTCATGCAATAACTCTACTTCATCAACTGGAGAAGAGAAATTTGTGTTAATTATGTGTAGAGAAAAAGATATTGCTTCTGTAAATAAGTTCTTGAGTTACACCTAAACTCCATTAAGGGCCTATTAGACTTTATAAACAAAGTAGGTGACCCAAGACAATGGAACTAGGAAAAAATTGGGCTTGGAGCATGGTACAAAATGCAACAATGCAGAGGTGTCACATATCTGACAAGCTCAAGAAGAAGAAGAAGAAGAAGAAATAAGTTCTTTAAAAGTTAGTTGGTGCTCGTTGATAAGTTTTACAACATGCAGAAAATAAGTTTTTCCGTTATTAGGGTAAAACATTTTTGTCCCAATTTTTTGCATTAGTGATAAATTAGAAGAGTTGTTGAAAAAGAAAAATATAAATCCAAAATAATACACAAACCAGTCATATTAATGTGACCACCTGTCAAAAGTCAGAGCAACCCCTTTCGCAAAGCGGACTTCTGCTAGACATACAGGAGGGAGTCAATAAGGTTCCTGAAAGTTTTCATTGAGATGTTGAGCCATATCGCGGCACTGTCATGGCTCAACATCCCAATGCAATCAGGAAACAATGCATATTTAGAGCCACGCAGGTCAAGATCTATTCCGTGAACAATCCAATCGAGATGGTTCCACAGATTCTCGATTGTCATGTTTAAATCAAGTGAGTTTTCTGGCCAGAGAAGAACGGTAAACTCTTCCTGGTGCTTTTCGAACCACGGATGTGCAGAACCAACTTTATTACACCTCCATTTGTAGATGCCATTATCTTGAGGAAAAACAATCCACATTTAGGGTTAGACATAGTCCACAAGGACAGATGCTTACTTTTATTGATTCATCGTATCTGTCGTAATGATGAGTGAACCCAAAGAGAATGAAACATTTCCCAGACCATAATGCACCGGGCTGGACCTTTCCGGTAATGGTTGCAGAGTGTTTGCTGTCAGAGTTTTCACATCGTATACGGCAACGTCCATCTGTGAGATGGAGCAAGAAATGCGATTCATCTGGAAACTTTCCCTGTCGCCACTTCTTCTTCTTCTTCTTGAGCTTGTCAGATATGTGGTACCTCTGCATTGTTGCATTTTGTACAATGCTCCAAGCCTAATTTTTTCCTAGTTCCATTGTCTTGGGTCACCTACTTTGTTTATAAAGTCTGATAGGCCCTCAATGGAGTTTAGGTGTAACTCCTTAGGATATGGATTATCTAGAGTAGTGAATCTTGTAAGGGCAAGAGCATCACACTCATATAGGATATGATGAGCTGATTCTACCTTTGCGGGTCTATTCCTACAAACTGTTTCCTGTTGTCGCCACTTAGTAGACATCCAGTTACGGTACTTGATTGCAAATTCCAGTCTTCGTTACCAAAGAACAGCAATCAGCATAGGTGCATGAATCAGATGTCTGTTCCGGAGGCCCAGGCGCAACAATGTTCACTGAACAGAAGTTTGGGAGATACTGTTGGTAGCCCATTGATTCTGGGCGGTCAGTTGCTCAAATGTGGCACGTCTATTGGCCGAAAGCATCTCCACAGCCGTCGTTTACCTCTGTCATCTGTTTCCCGTGGTGCAATAGCTCGTCCTTAATTGGACCTTGTGCCATTAAAACCAACCAACCAACCAACCCGTGGTGCACTAAGTTTGCCCCATTGCAGATTTCGGATGTCCTATTTTGTCATCAGCTGTATACTTTTACCACTGTATGCGAGCACTTTAAAAACATAGCCGCTTTGGAAATCCACCCTTGGCTTTGGACGTCGGATAAATCAATCCCTTTCTGCATTATGTCAAAAAATTCCAATTTTTTCCGAAGACCCCACTCACCCTTTATATACGCTCAACTGTACTGTGCTGCCACCTGCCTTCTGGGATTGGTTGTTAAAGTTGAATATCGAAAGTACGTGGTGGTTACATTATTACGTGAACTTTGTATAATAAAAATTATGTATTAATTAGCTATTCAATTAATATTAATCAATTAAAGCATCGAAAATTAATTAAATGTATTGTAATTTAGTAGGCGTTGATATTTTTAATTTTGATTTCACATATACGATTTCGCTTACATAAAAGTTACATTGATGCTAAAATCGCCAAAATAGGAATACCGGTTACAACAATTCATTGTGATTTGACAGAATCCCACGATTAATTGTTTACAAAAACGGCATGTGAATTAGACAATTTGCTTAATGAAGCAATAAAATTTTGCGCTGCGTTTTAACAATAGACGGCTTTTTATGAGTAATAAACTTTATAAAACTGATATGCTTAATTTATTTTAACTCTCTTTCGTTAATTTTTATTATTTATTGTATTCATATTTTTTTAAAAATTATTTTTATATATTCTGAAGTTAATGCCGTTAAAGTATACTATGAGTAGTGTAACTAAAGTCGTAGCCAAATTCATTTGGAAAATATAAAATTAACTTAAAAAAATTATTTATAAGTACTCTTAATCAGTTATTTAAAATAATATATCTACATAATTTAAAATATAAAGATGTTACTTTTGAAATAAGAATGCTATAAAAAGGACATGCTACACATTTAATTTATATTACACAGTATTCGATAGAATGTTTTCAAAAAAGCAATGAAAAACTTCTCTTACTGATTATCATTAAATTCTCGAATATATATATTTTTACTTCAATTATAGCTTCTGAAGAACATGTAGAACAAATTACTAGTATTATAATTTAATGGTATTAAAAAACTGGCGTATACATATAATTCTATAAAGATATAACGTTGAATTTCAGCCATTTTAAGTTTACTTTTGAAAGCAGAGTGATTCTGGTGATTTTTATGACGGCAACATTCCTTTGCGAAAGTCGTGAATCATTCTGAACCTTGTCATGGAAATTAAAGTCCAGAGGATAATATTTTATACATGATGCTTATCTTAGTTAATTGATACGTTGCAAAGACCTATCTGCTGTTATCTGTTCTAAAAAAGCCGAAAAATCAGATCACAGGAGAAGAAAAAAGAGATACCCAAAAGGATGTATCGAATTTATCAAATTCTTTTCGCCAAGGTGATCAATCTTTGGATCGAACCCTGAGGACACACCGTTGTGATCAAACTGCGCGATACAGACAAGCCGTCATTTCGAGAAATGGATAGCTATTAAATAACCTGACCCAAAAGTCCTCATCGCCATTTCCTTCAAGACACCAAACCCCCCATTATTGGATTAGATAGATATAAAAAGAACGAAACGTGATTTAATTCGAAACCGCCACTGGCATCAAAGTGTATCGTGATTTGGCGACTTCACGCTCTTATGGTTTTGTGACATCTGCCCGAACCTTCTGGTCCTTCCAGAACTAGTAAAATCGCATCTTTGATGATATTGATTTTAAGTATTCGCATGATGGATGTCTTTTCTTTGCATGATATCTGATGGTAAAATGCGTGGAAGGTTTTTGGCTTAAATTAAAACTAAAAATAAATTTCCCCTATAAGAAAACAAAAGATTCGCAATGGATTATGGGTAACACGAAATTTAAATTGAATCATGTTATAATTATTAATAGGAAATTTAAATTAACACCTGATGTTAGTTATGAATTCCTAAAAAATATTTGTAAAATAGATAAGATATTTGTAAAATATCTTATCTATATATTTTAATAATATCATTTTTTATGATTATTTTACTAATATCAAAAATATTTGTAAAATAGATAAGATATTCTTAATTATTTTGCCTATCTGTCTTGCTACATAGGTAATCTTTCCCATAAAGTTAATTTCTTGTTGCCATTAGTGATTAGATATTCTCAAAAATTTAGAATTTTTTAAAGAAAATTATCTGTATTTTAAATGATTTAATATATTTTGGTAAAAGTGACAGGTCACATTTGTGGTACTGGAATTATATTTTATAAATTTCATAATTAATTTGACAGGATACTGAGACAGAGTTTTAATTGAGGAATAAAAAAGTCAATGCATTGATATCTTATATTCCATTGAACTCATGTTATTTTTGTTTTCTGAAAAACTTCCATGATGTTTGTCAAAGTAGGAAAACGAAATGTACCATAAATACAGAATACAATATTATTATATGACATTAAAAAGCTAGTTATGCCATATTATTTTGGTTACTATAATCATTACATAACGATAAAAATTGATACACGACCAAGAAATTGAAATAAGAAAATTGCAATAATTTTAATATTTTGAACGCTTGATTCGAAAGATAAACATTATAACAGGAATAGAATCATCATATCTTTGAAAGTTTTTTTTTTATAATCAGGGAAAATCAGTTTTAAAAATACCTTAATGGATATAATTTAAACAAAATTAGTAAGCTAGCGGTAACTATGCAACCATTACCATTGTCATCATTTTACTTATACTTGAAAAATATGGTAATTTTTTAATACAATCAGCTGAAAGTTATATCAGTGTAATTTCAATGCGAAAAATGCAGAGGTAGAGGAAATAATTAAAACAAACTAATTCGATTTGCATAAGCTGTATTAAATTTTTTTTGTGATACACTTGCGTTCGAATCTAAAAGATAATATTGAAATGAAATAAAAAATAATGAAATTTTCTTTTCAAAAACTGGTGGTTCGGCGATACCACATTAAAATTTCTTAAAAAATCTGGGAGCTTTCTAAAAAAATAATAAAATAAAATAACTTTTCAATTAATAGAAATTAACAGGAATGAATCAAATCTTTTGAAAAATGTTACGAGAATAGAGTTTGCTTCAAATGTTTTGTTACTCTAAGTTATAGATTCTACTCTAAGTTAAATATTTCATGACGATTTTCATGAATTTTCAAATCTTTAATCTTTTATCTCTGTAATAAAAAAAAATCATTGAATAATTATTCTAAATTTTATCAAGACTAATTTTATTGATCTTAAAAAAATTGTTATTAAAATTATTATTAAATATTTGTCCGTTTAATATAGCTATATTAAATTTAAATTAAAATTATAATTAGAAATATGTCATATTCAGTATTCATTAACGACAGACAATAAATATTATTATCCATTTAATTGAAATACATCAAAATAGCAATAAATCTAATGCTATAACTAGAACAAATATCTCAAATTATAAAATTAATGATTTATCTGGTTGATCCATAAATACTTTTTTTTTTATATTCGATTATTACTTGCTCAACTGTGGATGCCACAAAAACTATCAAAATCAGAACATTGACTCTTAATTTATCGATGCATAATATTTTTTAATTCAAAATTAATTAGTTAACATAACAAATATAATTTCAAATTAATGGTTGATTTAACTTTTTGTGCATTGACAGGTGT
>JAPDSC010100706.1:12164-30949 GCA_026290005.1 Latrodectus geometricus | reverse complement strand
ATATATATATATATATATATATATATATATATATATATAAGCATGAGGCGTATATAACGTTTCTTGTAATAGGATACTTTGGCATAAAGTACATTTATTTTAATAAATTCAAACTGTATAAATTCAGCTTTTCATCGAGTTGTTTATTTTATCAAAGAGATTTATGAGTTATGTGACACATAAAAGTCTTTCCCAAAGGAGGTTATGAAATGCTGTAACAGCTATGACCGAGTCATTACATGCAGCCCTGAGGTGAAACAAACAGATAGGGGCTCTGTGTAACGCGCTAGGTTTTCCTCCGACTTACATTCTCTTTCCTTATCTTGTTAAGGAAGACCTCAGCTTTAGAATCGAGTGTATGCTTTGCAGCTCCCCCCTCGTGCGCCTTTGATGTCGTTCGTAACGAAATTTTTCACCCTACAACTTGCGTATGCAAACGCGGAATATTGAATATTGGCAGCCAGCAGCGCCTTCTACTCGCCGCCAACTCAAGCTTCAATCGGATTTGCCTTCTCTACCTCACCTTTTCTCTCTCTTCTCTCAGATTTTATCTACTGTGTTGATATTTTGCCGACTCCCGGTGGCAACGACTGTATTCTTTAAAGCAGACGACTTTCTCTTTAAGATTTTCGAGGTTGAATATTTTATGGGAGAAAGCGTTAAGTTGCATTTATTTTTCGCCTTTTCGGTATATATCAGCTGCGTACGAATTTGTGATGATGCTTTTTAAGTCGGATTATTGACGCGGTGACATGGGCTATACATTTGCCGCCTCATACATACATTTATTTGCCCATTTTGCAGCTTTATATATTTAAGTAAGAAACTTTTCATAATTTGTTCCCCGTAACATGATAATCTAAGCGTCGACAATTTATACCGACTGTAGCATGTTTTTGTGCACGTTAACAAAGTATTTGTTGTAAATATTACCACACAAATTTAATGCATAAGTGTAAATGGATTCGTAGTTCATAGAAACTAATATAATATTTTCCCAGAATGATATAGCAAAAAATAAAATATATCTCTTTATTGTCATAAAATTTTAGTCCTTATTGGTTATTCTTAAAGAAAAAATAAATAATGTATAAGATATGTTTATTGGCATTATGTTATGTGATGAAAATATTGTAAATGTAATATTTTCGTGACATAATGCCCCATAATCTAGAAAATTTACGTTGCAGCATTTAGTTGCATTGTTAAAACATATTCCAAGAATATTGGGATAGTTTTTCTTGCTCAGTTTTACCCTGTAGAATGCATGTAATTGTAGAATTTGCGGAGTGAAAAACGAAAACTATTATATTAGAAGTGTGTGTCATTATTTAGTTTCCTTCTTTGCAGATGTTTAAAAATTATAACTCGAAGTAAATAGACTCTTTGTAGTAAAGATTTGTTGCACATAGAGGTTGTTCAGCGTAGAAATAATTAGACTTTTATTGTCATATGGAGAAAATATAATTGAAAATTAAATATCAATCTGGTTGAATGTATGTTTGGTGGAAACAAATGTTATTTTTTTCAAAAATAAATGAAAATTAATCGATATTGTGACGTACTCATGTTCTCGACATTAATTGAATATCTAGTTGCCTGATTTATTATCTAATCTTCTTTATTTAGAAATAAATTAAAATGAATATCATTTCGATTGCTTTTTCTCGATTATGCCTAAGGTACATCTGTGATATCAAATAATAAAACGCTTAAGTCCTTTTGAGTGATGCCACCATAAAGTGCAGACCCTTTATAAACTTTCCAAATGTTCCTCACTAGACAAAAGAAAATCTACGAGCTTATGCTTTCCCAACAATTCTTTATTTCATTTTCTGTTGGCTTTTCAGCACCATATTTTTCAAAAGGATTTTTTGCGTTGCTGTGTTTCATCACGGCAGGAGGGCAATAAGGACTCGGCCCCTAAGACGATATTCTTCCGAAATAGCGTGCGTGCCATCTGTCAGTGGTATGCCTCTCATAGTCCATTACGACCCCCTTTCCCCTTCGAAGATCTTCCACCCTCGTCTTGCTTCATTATCCCCAGGGACCCTTACTCGCTGTCCTATAATTACGTAACTCTGTGCTCCCTGGCTTTAGCTGCCCCCCATCGCCCCCAACCATTTCAGCTCTGTTTTATGTTTTACGACCTCTCGTTATGTTTTCCCAAAGCAACGGCTTAGTTTTTCATGAAGGACTCCCGTTTTTTGTGGTACCCTCCTCTTGTTGGCGTTACGTTTCTCTTTAGGTTTGGGAAATTTTTCTCGTCTTCTACTACAAATAATCATGTTTCTGTGAAAAGTCTTAGGATATTTATTCTAGAAGACACCGCCTTCTTGTAGAATTTCAATTTCGTTAAGCAAATTCATCTACCACTTTATCTCATGCAATGTAATATTAACATCCGTAAAAGTGAAATAGTTTATTGGATAAAGAAAACAACAAAAATATTTGGAAAATAGTGTTGGTGACGTATCTTTCTTATCGTTTTATTGTTCACTTTATCTTTCGAAACCAATTAATGATTCTCTCAATATTAAAATTAATATTTTTATTTAGTATAAAGACCACCCTTAAAGCTATTCTAGATATTTATTTTATTATAATAAATATTTTTTTGAATATAAATATATTAGGTTGGGGTAAAAGTTATCCATTATTTTTTCGATAGACGTCTGTAGTGATCGCTATCTCGTGAGGTATCTATCAAACAATTTCAGATTTATGCTCGTTGGAAAGGTGACATTTGACACTAAAATATCCTCTTGCGGTTTTTTGTTTGATTCATTTAGTTATGAATACAAGGTTTAAAAAATGGCAGACAACAAACAGAAAAATCGATACATTTTCGTTTTTCTCTTGTAACGGCGAAAAAGATAGCCGGGTGGCTAAAATTGTGAAAGTTGTTTATCGTCCTATATAAGACTGTAACAACCAGTAATGTACAATTTTTGTTTCGTCGATTCCGTTCGGGTATTTTTGATGTTAGAGATGCACCTCGCATGTGGATACAGCATCGTCGAAAATGTCTATAAAATATCAAAAATGATCGAAGTTAACCGCATGTCAGCAGTCGTAAAGCGCAAGATTTAAAAATCTACATGAAAGCTGTTTTAAACCTTTTTACAAAGCGAATCTGAAAGAAGTTACAAAAAGTTCACGTAAAAATAATGGATTTCTTTTTCCCCAACCTAATATATATATTGTTGTTAATTAATGATTGTTATTGTTAAATAAAGCGAATTAATCTTAAATATAATAACTTATTTAAAATTTTTCTGATTGCATTTAAAAATTTACTTATGCTGGAAATTTTGTTTTTGTTTGTCAAGTATTTTTGGGTTTTATGGTAACATTTTGATTTGCAAGTAATGAATAAAATTATATTTAAGATTTTTCATCAACACTACTGTAATTAGATTATGGAATAGTTACTGACATTAAACTTATATAATTTACTGATTGTACTTGCTTTGATAAAATAATATCTAAAACTTCAATTATGCAAGATTTAAATACTTATATTGCTTAATCTAATAATTTATATAGCCTTTAATTTTTATTTGCCTTGACAGTATATAAAATAGTATTCAAAACTTCATTTATACAATATTTAAATACTTTTTAGCTTAATGTAAAAATTTTGGTAACCTTTAACTTCGTCCACAATGTTGCTCATCATTTACTTAACTCAAAGCGATTCTTATAAATTATTGCATATAAATATATAATTTTATATTAAGGGTCTTTTTTTCAATATTTTGCAGATGACTTTAACTACCGGACTGCGTACGCTTGCGAAGGCAGGCAGCTTCGGATTTCATGCGATGTGGGTCACATGGTGCATCTCCTCAGGGCGAACTATGGTCGCTTCAGTATCAGTATCTGCAACGAGCATGGGAACCTGGACTGGAGTGTGGACTGCACATCTCCCTCCTCCTTTCACGTCATCCTAGACACGTGAGTACCTTCTTTTAAATCATGTACCATACCCTTACCAAAGTGATCTATTATTGGAATTTCAAACCACTTTCTTACTACATAAGTTAACCTCATTAATTGATAGAGATTGATGGCTTATTTAATTGAGCTATTCAATGTAGAGTTTCTAAGACCACTGTTTCTAGATTGGTCAGCGGTCACATCTAGAATCTTCCGTTTCTTGAGGGTAGAAAACCCTTTGAGATCTTCTTCTTCTTGAGCTTGTCAGATATGTGGCACCTCTGCATTGTTGCATTTTGTACCATTCTCCAAGCCCACTTTTTTCCTAGTTCCATTGTCTTGGGCCACCTACTTTGCTTATAAAGTTTGAGATCTGCTTAAAATCTGAAGCTGAACAAGCCTTCCCTCAACATATATTGGATAATCTGGGACTTTGCAGTGAGGACTCATTAATTGATAGAGATTGATAGCGCATTTAATTGAGCTATTCAATGTAGAGTTTCTAAGATTTGTCAGGTTGGTCTAGATTTCTCAATCTGACCAATCTTACTGTTTCTAGATTTGTCATCAGTCACATAAAGAGCCTTCCTTTTCTTGAGGGTAGAAAATCCTTTGAAACCTGCTTAAAATGTAAAGCTGAGCAGACCTCTCCTCAACATATATTGGATCGTCTGGGACTTTGCAGTTAGAACATTTACTCTCCCCTTCTGGTCCTGGATTTCCGCAGGGTCAACAATCTGACGGATTGACCCTGTCAGACATTTGGAGGATAAGCAACAACAACACAACAGATTTTCGTCTAAAAACAGGACATTACTACCTTCCATCTCACTTACACAGAATTAAAGTCGTTGCTTCGCCAGAATGCACTCTTTATGGACATGAAGAGATGAATGGCGAACATATAGAGTCCCGTCCAGCTCTTGACCACTTCACACTTGATCAGACTGAAGAACGTCTCTACTGGTCAGCGCACCACCTCAAGGCTGAATAGCCAAGGGTGGGCGTTGGCTAATAGTAGTAGTACAATACAACAGATATTCAGTGTAATCAAAATTAAAAAGAATTATAAAACAATAAGATTAGTTTTTAAAGAAAATTACGCTTTGATAGACAAATGATTTTTGGGTGGAAACATCGAAATACGTAGCTTTAATTATAAAAATGTATATATATTCGCAGCTTTACCAACTTCTATTTCTTTTAATAAAATATTTTTTTTTAAAAATTATTCTTAAAGAAATATTCAAATTTGAACACGTCCAATCTCATGTTCATATCTACAACCAATAATCGAGAAAATACTGATATTTTGTGAATTTCTAGAGTTTTCTGTGTGTTATTTTTTAAATAACCACATTAATTATACATACAGAAGAGAAGAAACTAAATGTGTTATGTAAACACGAATACACGAATCATTTGTAAAAAGTAACAAAAAAGACTGAAAGAACTCTGAATTTACTCATATATTCTTGAATGAAACTAAAAAAAAAAGCTCAATCAAAAATTATTCTGAGTTTTAATGAATGGATTGAAATTATTTCTTTGCATCGAGAGAAATAAATAAATAAAAAATATTTCGAATAATGTATCCACACCTTCAACCAAAATATTTTCTAGTTTATTTTTAATAAGTGATAGATAACGACCGAACTGTAACACTTGAACGAAAAATTGATTACTCGAATAAATATTTTCCCTCTCCTCCGAGATATTCATCACAAGTAATAGAGAACGGAGGATATTCTCATCAACTCATCTCCATTAAAACACCTTTCATAAAATTAAAGGAGGGGAAAAAGCAATAAGAAAATAAACAAGGGCTTGTAGAAAACAAGGATTTTTAAAATTGATTTTCCCCATCGAGAAGAAAGGAGGTGGCGAGTATTCGATCAACAATTTTAATTAGTTAAAGCAATTCTCCCTCACCAATTCCTGGTAACATCCTTCTAAGTTCATGAGATTAATCAAGAACTTCCTCCAATTTTTATAATTTTTTTTTTTTTAATTTCGTCGAATAACCGACATCTTTATTAGCATGCACAGTTGGGCCCGCTCGCTGAGGCGTAGGCTCGAGGCCTAAGCAGATGTTTACCGACATCCGAACATGCGTAAATTGTCTTAATTAATAAAATTGAGACGTCTTCAAAAGCCTCTCATGCCTTAAATTTGATTTTCACATTAGAGTCATGTTAAATATAAATCGCGTGATTAGTTTTCCCTCTGCCCTTAATCTGCCATTAATTTAGCTCTTTTATTTGTCGAACTGAGATTAAATCGGAACTGCTTATTGTCTTCAGTCAATTTCTTTATTTGTAAATAAAAAATCACGTGTTTAAAATGTTTTTGGTGTTTAGATTTGTTTCGATTCATTTTATTACATAGCAAACGCAGTGGTTTCATACATTTTTGTTTAAATCTGAAGATATTAATTAACTTTCGAAAAATATTTATTTTACAACATTTTACAGCATATCTACAGTCAACATATTCTGTGTATGTATATAATATATACCCAAAAATACACACGTACCTTTGAATTTTATGAACAACACAGTTAGAGTGAAGAGTGTAATATATATTAAATTCTGATTGTAGAAAATAATCTTTTTATGGAACAATTAACATAAAATTTTATGAACAGTATCTTGACCATGTGCGCGCATACACTTCGAAGTTTGATGTGCATTTATTTCAGAAAATCAGTTTAAATCCCTCTTTCCAATTTCATACAAAACATTCAACTTAATTTTGCGTACTAAAGGATTATTTACTAAAGGACATTCGAAAACTACTTTGATTATCTTCTTGGATCCAAAGTGTGGCATGTTAAATACATGGAAAGACTCTCAAATTTTCAATCTGTCATCAAGTCTAGTTGATGTCTTTGTCCAGTTACCAATTCTGTATGGTACTCAGTATTCAGCTGCTGTATCTGAGGTATATGATCTCTAATTTCCAATTAAAAGTATCACAACATCAATTGGCTTAGTATTTCTGTATTTGTCTTTGTCCAGTTGTCATTTCTATGCAGTTATCAGCATTCAGCTGTTGTATCGAAGGTATACGATCTAATTTCCAATTGAAAAGTATCGCAGCATCGATTGGCTTAGTATCTCTTTATTTGTCTTTGTCCAGTTGTCAATTCTTTTCAGTAGTCAGCATTCAGCTGTTGTATCTAAAGTATATGATCTAATTTCCAATTAAAAGTATCACAACATCGATTGTCTTAGTATCTTTTTATTGATTCTTAAAGCTGCCTTTTCTTAAAACAGAAAAATATCAGTAGCCTTTTATTTAACTTTAGATTGATGTAAATATAGAAAGCGCAGCCTGTAAAAAAAACAATGTTAAATTTACAATAATGATTAGATATCATTAGTCTTTAAGTATTTAAAACGTATTTATTTTAAAACTTATTGCTTTAACATTTTACCAAAACTCCACAAAAATCAGGCATATTGCCATAAAGAATCATGGTCAACAGATGCGGTAGATATGAGAGACAATATTCTCTTGTTTCTACCAAATAATGCATATTACTTCCTTTGAATTTTTAAAGAGCGTTGAAGCTCTTAGCATGTCGTTCTCTGATTGGAAGAAAAAAATTCAAACAAGATCAATTCCCTTATTGATTGGTCTTTTATTGGCTTTGATACACGAATGAAATTTCCTTAAAGCCATTCATCATTTGTGGTTTATCTATCCCAACAATAACTTTTTCTTCTTGTTGTAATAAATACATGTTCCATTTATTTTTTAAACTTACTGTGTATTATATACTCAATGATTTTAAGGTTATTTTTATGTTTAAAATACATAGATTTCTTTAGTTTTGCTCATACAGAAAAGAATTTGGCATTTTTTTTTTAAATGGAAATTTTTTCAAACATTGACTTCTATTTTTTAAATTCATGAAAAATTCAGGAATAATTCTTGTATGATGAATATAAATAGATTTTCTTTTAAACATATTTGTTAATGGCTTTAGAGTTGGGCTTATTAATTTTTTGAAACTAAAGTCTATATTGCTATCCAGCATGCAAAAGTTTAAACCGTTTTTTATTTTTATTTAATTTTTTCTTAAGTTGCCTTTCCTTTACAAACGATGTTTAGATGGTTTTCTAATATCTAAGGATTTGGTTTAGATTGGTTAATATTCTTGCTTTATATAGTATGATAATTCTAAACTATTTTCTATAAATTACTACATAGTTTATATAATTTTATATATAAATTACTGCGAAAATCCACTTTATTATTTTTGAAATAAATAGGCATTAAATAGTTATGAAATTAAATTTATATGCTAAAATTAAAGTGAAATTGGAAATAACTGCACCAGATACTCCAGAAAAATTAGCGCTTAAAATACTCACAATTTCAACTTATAATTAACTGATGGAAATTTAAGATGAACTTTGATTTAAAAATTGAGAATCCCATGTAATAAACTCAAATAATTGAACTGTAAATCCCCTATCGCCCTCGAAAATGACAGCAAAAGGGAAGTCTTGTAAGGCCAAGCGACGCAATATTTATCTTTTTCCCCAGAAAAAAGGGAAAACTAACTTCTTCCGAAATATCTGGAAAAATCCGTAACACTTCGTCGACTCAAATAACTCATATAAGAGAAGCTGAATAAGTGTAAGGGGGAGTGCTAAAAAAAAATCAAAATAATCCCTCCTTCTCTCTTATCTTAGAACTTAATCTTGCATGATTAATTTCTTGCAACTTGTGGAGTTCATCCTCTTTGTAACTCTGTTTTCCCTCTGGCTCGTGAAAATCCCTCGTTATGTGATAATGTGAAAATGGCGCAAGTCGCCTTATCACTCGAATTACTCGACAAAAGAATTCCTTTTTGGGTTGTTTGATCGATTGTTTTGAAACAAACGTAATTTAGTTGTTATCTTTCAAAAGCTGAATTCCTCGCTATACTTTGGCGAACACCAATTAAAAGGAAAAAAAAATATGATTATTTTATGTAAAAAAAATAAATTTAACGTGAATATTTTAATTTATTCTCATTCCAATTAAATTAAGAGAAATAGGGGGTAATCTTTTTGATACGTTGGCTATAAAGTTTAAAACTTGTTTATTAATTTATAGTAATAAGCTCTAGGACCTTATTAATCAGTTGGCATTAATAAACTAGATTTAGGTAGTTAAAAGAATTTTTGTAAAGATAACGATTCATTTCTTCGATTTCTTATAATATGAGTGTGGTTCGTTTGCCAAATCGATTAATTCCATAAAATTAGAAGTTGTGAGAATAATAATATTGTATACATTGATTTTTAAAGTTATATTATTATTTTTTTTTTTTGTCGAGAGTGCCAGCCAGGCTGGCAATATGGGATGCGCTGCTCCACTTTTCCTACTGAACCATAATTTGGTATGGAGTCCGACTTCCTCAGTACACAAATGTTATAGGTAGGGCCATATATAAATGCCATAGGTACCCATTTATACAAGGGGAGAGAGCGAGAGAGAGAAAGTACATCCATACCCGAACCGGAATTCGAATCCCGGATCCCCCTATCCCCTCAGGCACGCTGACCACTAGACAGGGTGGGTGGCAAAGTTATATTATTTATATATTATTTTGGTGGTGTTAATACTTTTAATATAATAGAAATTTGTTCTGAAAATATATATTTATATATCATATACAGCTTTAATATTAAACTTCAGGAAATGGAGATAGTGAGTTTGGCAAAAATAGCCTTCATATTGCCAAAGATTTCATTTAAATTCAGAATTTTATTAAAATTATTTTCGACATTTTTTGTATTTAATTTGTTAAATTTAATCCAATTATATAATATTGTTTTTTTTTTACATAAATATTGTTTTTTAATCCAGTACCATCCAGGCAAAATTAACGTAAAGATTTTTACATTTAGCTAAGTAAATTTTAAGATTTGTTTCTAGTATGTTCCGCCATTTTCATGCAAATGTAATACTAACAAACAGTTTATCTCAGTCAAAAATAACGTAAACATTTGCGCACTTAGCTTAGTAAATTTTAAGATTTTCTTTATAGTTTATAACAACGGTCAAAAATAATGTAAAGATTTGCACATCTAACTTTGTAAATTTTAAGATTCTGTTACTAATATGTTCCGCCATTTTCATGCAAATATATAACACTGGCAAACAGTTTATCAGTAAAAAATAACGTAAAAATTTGCATATTTAGCTTAGCAAATTTTAAGATTCTATTTAATTTCAAATTTAATTTTTTATTATATCTGTGCCACATTGCTATTACCAGCTCAGTCACTTGAAGATAATTTTGCTGATTAGACTTAATTTATCTTTTAATTAAACAACGTTCTTTGGATTTTCATCGATTATAAGTCATAAACAATGTTCATTTGTTTTTTACCAAAAAAAAAGAAAAATATATTTACAAAAGTTTGGTCGCCAAAACATAATCTATTTTATAATTTTTGGCAACAATGCTGAGCTTTTTCGAAGTTTAAGAACCAAAAACAATCCTCGCTTAGTGCATGGTAATGAATTTATCCCACTTTTGCTTAGAGTTTTTCCAATTACCGAGGCGTAAAATAGAAACTTCCTCAAAAACTGAAATTTTAAAAATAATAACCTAAAACGAAAAAAAATAGAGGAGGGGGGGGGAGCTAAAATAAAGCATCTTTTCTCGAAACATAAACAGCCTTTAACTCTTAAGCGCGCACTTTTATGCTTGTGGAAAAATTTTTAATCGCTCTACGCCACTGCAAAGATGAATGAATAGACGAATCTAAAAACAAAGCTGAAAAAGTTAATTAAATTCTTGCCAGAACGCTTCTTGGCTCTTTTTACTTTGTTGTTTCGCCAGGCCGCCGTATCTAATGCGGTTTTAATGAATATAATCGACATTGGGAGCTAAAGTATTCCCTATTTTTTGGGGTGGTTATGGTTACTTTATGTTACATTTTTGCAACATTGTTATGTGAGAAATATGTTTCATAGTGGAGATATGTATTTTATTTTATGAATTTGCTAGTCTTTAAATGGGGATTTTTATGCATTATCTGTTTCTGTAAAAGAAATCTCCATTAAACATTTATTTGAGAATTTTAGCTCTTGTTTAAACACTTGGTTCTATCTACAATCGCTTAGATTGTTTTAGATAATTACTATATGTATTTATATATTTAAATTATCAACATTTAGTATACCCATTTCTTATTAAAATGTCAATTTTTATTTAATGATGGGTTCAACATAAAATAATAAAGGAAATATAATAATAAAGGCCAATAAAATAATAATAAAATAAAATGTAATAACAAAATAAAATAATAAATGTCAAGGAAATATAATTAATTTTATTTTACTTTAATGCGAGCAATTCAAGATTTTTGCTAGCAATAAAAAATTCACTGGCATTAAGCTAAAGTGGAGTTTTATTATTATTATTTTTATTTATTATTTATACTTCGCTATTTACTATAAATAAAATCTCTAGTGTATAATTCATTTCCTATTGATTTTTTTTTTTGCATTATTAATTATTATACAGTAAAAATACATGTATAGCGAGTATTTGGTATTATACTAAACCGAAACTTTATAAAAGTCAATGAATTTTTGTAGAAAAAAGCTGTTGCCATCTGCGATTACATTAAATGCTAATGTATTTCTACATTATGCAGTTGTATATTAACGTTTTCATACGTAATTCGCTTTATTGTTTGGCAACAGTTAAGATTGCTGTATAAAATGTCACTTTTATCAAACCATATTTTAAGTTAAAATAACATAAAAAAACATTGCAAGTATAGTTTAAGGTTTTTCTGATAATTTTTAAAATTGATAAAACAAAGTGAAGTTTAATTATTTTTGTTCAAAAATTAAAATTTAATAGTTTTACAAAGCAAAATACTTTCAATTACGATCGTAGCCACTCAAACAGAAATAAACATGGTCACATGTATTCTTGATGTCAAAAAGAAACTTAGGGCTACTCTTCACGGTTCTTTTCCCGATTTGATTTGCCTTTCCCAATTCAATTATCTGCAATTTGTCTTGTCGGAATGGATGTTCTTCTTTAAGAATTGATCCTCCGTCAGGTGGTTGTTCTGGAAAATTAAAGTTTCATCTCTTCTGACGGAGCTGGGTCGAACTCGGTGAACTGAAGCTGGCGTGACATGAAGGCACGAACGATTCCACCGAATCATCGAATTTTCCCATCCATGAAACAAATTCGAATGCTACGCTATTATTTAAATAAAAATGTATACCAGAAATGCACTTTATGTGGCATTCTGGAACAAAAAGAAATTGATGTATTGCTACTAATAAAGTACATTTGTAGATTTTTATTGCCTAGACCACACAACCACAGAGCAATACATTTCGTTACCATTGCATTTCTGGGGGAATATGTATAAATGATACAGAAAATAATAGTATTTACATTCCAAACCTCTTTCTCTACGTGAAGAATGTAAATTTTACTTAAAAGCGAACTAATAATAAAAATATACAGGATGGGTAACCCTAATATCGCTTGTTTTCCTATACATTTTTAACAATAATAGCTATTCTGATGTTTAATTTAAGTTTGGTAATAAAAATATCTTAAACTAGTATGTTTATTACAGATGTGAAACGAAAAATAGCTGCAGTCTTTCGCCCACCCCTGACATATTTGGAGATCCGTGTCCTGGGACACCGAAGTACTTGGAGGCTCATTATCAGTGCATACCAGGTATCTTTGTATTTTCAATTTTGTTTTCACTGAATAATTAACTGTCACTGAATAATTTTATTGTGTTATTAGAAAATTATTTTTTTTAATTATATATTCCTATTATATTTGAATAAAAATCTTTAACAAGAAAATTCAAAGCGATAAGTTTTTCAACAATATAGATAGATTTTCTTATTCCTATGAAATATTGTGTTGTTTTTCATAGTTGCTTGCCTCTAAGTTTTAGATTCATGCTACTTATTTAACTATGTATGATTATTATAACTATTTTCAAACGCTACATATCTACTCAATATTACACATTATATCGTATTTTTATGAAAAAAAGCTGTATTTTTCAAGATAGTGAAAAAGATTTTTATAAACAAATTTGAACCTGTATTGTTTTATGGTTAGTAAAATGGCCATATTTTTATTGCTTTCTTGAAAAAAAAATTTAACTCCTAACACTTTAAATGATAAAAAATACACTGGTTAATTTTATAGCGATGGCGGTTTCCGAATAGAAAAAAATTTTGAAAGTTTCCTTTTGGTATGAGAATTATATTTTTGATTAAAGATATATGATATATATATTTTGCTACATTTTCGTGTGTTCTTTACTTTTGAAAAATATACTTGGGAATAGTCTGCCCATTACCAAATTACTACACCTATGCATGCTTTGTGATATTGAGATTAAAAGAATTTAATCGCTATTATTTTATCAAATACTTTTCTTGAAGGAGAAATATATCATGGACTGTTTTTTATCACTATTGTCAAGGTCTGTTATGTTCTGATTCACATATGAATGAATCAAAGTACATACATGCTTCTTTGTATCTAAAATTCGTTTTATTCATTCATTTTAAAACAAAGTTCGGCTTAGATTTACTGTACGGTCACGCCTGACACGAGTTTTCTACATTTGGCGATAAATAACATTTTCTGGCAACCCAACCAATACCGACCAATCGCAGATGATGGATTCCGACCTATCAGACAATATTTTTCAATATTCTGTTTATTTTTAGACCTCACTTGTGCAAAATGGCGAAATTTTTGGTGACTTTTTGAAAAAATCCCGAGAGTGACCGTACAGTATATCTTTACCCAAAGTTCAATTGTATTGCAATTAAACTTAACTAAATTTATTTTGTTGGATTTAGGAATTTTCTTTTTTAAAAAAAATAAAAGTATTTATTAAAATAAAAAATCATGTGTTTTGGCAAATAAAAAAAAAATGGCGTCTTTTTAACTTTCAGAAAAATCGTCTGCAATACCCACGACTAGCACTACAACAAGCACTAGCTCCAGTACCAGCACTAGTCGACCATCCATAATCATCCCCGTGACACGCAATGCTCGCCCCCACCATGTCATGCCACCTTCTCTACCTCCATCCCCTTCAACAACACAGGCTGCAATCACGCTTCGCGACGCCACGTCAGAAGCCGTCACCCCTTCGACGACAGTCATCAGTCACGTGACTGATGCCACAACCACACTAGCAGACAGTCTGCTGATGCTAAGTGGCACTCCAGAAACTTCAACTTCAGGTAAGTCTGAAGTTAAATTTCGAGTTTAGTTGTTCTTGCCTGTATGTATATTTTGATGCGAAAAATTCTACTTGTTGAATACGTATTTAGTCAGATAGTTCCATGAATTGTTTTCTTATGATTGGAACAATACTACTAAAAGAGCATAATATTATTAATATAGTAATTTCTCAATAATTCTTATTGTATTTTATCTTTTATGCTGTTATCAATTTCTTCGATAAATTTTAAAATTGAAAATATCTTACTTGCCATGATTTCAATTGTTGTATTCATGTGTTGCACACTAGATTTTACCATGGCTTTGTTATATGGTTCACCTATTTTTAATTAGTATATTTATTGTGCAGACAGATATTTCATTAATAATAATTATTCATTTCTATCCTGAACATTCATGTTTTTTCTAAGATGCAATAAATTTGATTGATTGCTTGTGATAACTTTCTCTTGAAACTATCTCTAAAAAAAGAATAATTGATGTGCAAAGCACTTATTAGTAATTCTTTCAAATCATAGTTTTTGGTGGTATTTTCCGTACATGCACTACTCATGTGGTATAATGCATAACAATACAATGCGTATGGTGCAATATTTGAGTTATATGCTACACTTTGAATATATATTGAAATATAATTAGTGATGTACGTAAAATTTAATATTTTCTGAGAAAAAAATATCAGATATAATTACCTTTTTAACTCTCTTTAAAATAACTAAGGATTGATTTTGTTTCCTATTCGGTTATATTTATGATAATGCCTAATTTCTTCATTATTATGCATTTAAAATGTCACTTCTTATAAATTATTTTAGCATTTGCTCTATAGAACTTTTATAATACATATATTGCTTAGCATCCAAATTTATGTGATCATTTTAATACTTCCAAAGAGAATTTTAAAATATCGTCTTAATGTTTCTTGGTAATTTATTATCTTTATTTTAAATATTTTTTTTCTAAAATTTCTATGTTCGAATATCAGAAAACAGCCATCAACATTTTCAAAGGAAATTATAGATGAAACTAATTATTCTACTCCGTTTAATGCATTGAATATCTGAAATTTAATCGAAAAAGTTTAATCAGAGTTGGTTATACTTTGATTAAAAAGAAAGTAACGATTCTTGGAAAATTACCTACGCTATTTTCATTTGGAAAGTATTTCGACGAGAAACGTTTTCCTTTTTCTCAGTGGCCAACGAAGGCTTTCCGCGTGGGAGGGCCATAAAACACCCCCCAATTCACCTATGTGGGCATAAACACCGAATTTTACGATCGGTGCGGTCTCCATCGTAATCGTAATTGCTAGTTACGATTTCATCGTACAACAAAACGAAACCTGCCCTGAAGCGACTTAGGCTCAATTTCGGTTTATTCTAAGTTTTATGCGGGCCGTTTGAAGCGCATTTAATTTTGCTCAAGTCCCTCGTTTTGCAAGAGAGGAAACAGTTATCTTAACGAAAATCCAATTCTAGTTCTTTAAGACTAGTGAGGCAGGCCTAGGATTATAGGGTGCTTCGCAAATTTTGTCATCTCGTTTTGGCACGATACGACTTGACACTGTCAAATATGGCAGTTTGTTCTCTTGATTGGTTATTTTCTTTTTCTTTTTTTTCTTTTTTCTCTTATTTTCTAGGAGAAATTGAGTGTTGTTGATAAATTTTATGATAGTAATCCCATATAAGTTATAATAATTATTAAAAGTCATGGTGAGGACGAATTTTGCGAATTTTTTCACACAACTGACTTTATTTTTTGGTTACAAAATTAGGTTATTGCTTAATGACATTGATATAAAAATGTTACAGTTATATTTCATTTTTATGGTCGTGCAATTAGAACGTTATGAGAAATTTTATGAGTAAAATTTATTAAAGTGTGTTTGTGAAGCTTATAATTTTTACACTAGTTTGGTCTGAATGTACTGCAATAGTTTATTATTTGAATATACTGTTACAAATTATATGGGTTGGTTTCTTTGCAATGTAAGATCGTTTGATAATCCAGAAAATCTTTATTGTTCATGTTTAATAAGTTTATTTTCCTTACATTCTTATGTACTTTTTTTTTGCACTAGTCCGGTCTGAATGTCCTGCTATAGTTAATTATTTAAATACATTGTAACAACTTATATGGTTTGGTTTCTTTGCAATATATGTAAGATCGTTTGATAATCACAGAAAATTCTGTTCCTATTTAATAAGTTCCTTTTCCTTACATTCGTATGTACTTTTTTTTGCACTTTTTTTTATTTTTTGCACTAGTCCGGTATGAATGTACTGCAATAGTTAAATATTTGAATACATTGTAACAAATTATGTGGGTTGAATTCTTTGCAATGTAAGATCCTTTGATAATCCACAAAATCTTTATTATTCATTATTAATAAGTTGATTTTCCTTACATTCGTATATACTTTCTTTTTGCACTTGTCCGGTCTGAATGTACTGCAATAGTTAATTATTTAAATAAATTGTAACCACTTATACTGTTTGGTTTTTTTGCAATGTATGTAAGATCGTTTGATAATCATAGAAAATGCTTATTGTTCATATTTAATAAGTTCATTTTTATGTAATTCCATTGAAGGGAAATTGTTATTTTCACTTAAATAAGGCTAGGCTATCATAGAAATTTGGTAAAAATGATCATACTTATTGGCAAATAGCCAAGTTAATCAGTTTTCTAAATTGAAAAAAAAATGTAGATGTTAAGCTTTAAGCATATCAATACCTAGTTTCATATTTTAATTTTTTTTGAGTCTATAAAATTAATGATTACGAATTGAAGAATGTTTACTCTATAAAAATTGTCTAAAAATGTCTGACATATTTTGATATTTAATTGTTAAATAAATAATATTGAAGGATTTATATGAATAATATAAATGCTTAGATAGATTAAATTTGGTAAAAAGTCGTCCATCGGCAAAGACCATGAATTCTATGGTTTTTATCAATGAACGTCCACGTGAGCACCCTTTATCATACGGAAAATATAGAAGAGGTCGTCTTTTTAGCTAGATAGCCAGGTCGGTTTTCTCAGTTATAATCTTTGGAATTAGATCACTAAAGCTCAATACATTCTGTAATTACTGTCTTTGTAAATCTCCAAAAGAAAAGTCCTGATTAGTTCTTAGTGTTAAAAAAATTAGGTGTAATCCATCCTTCAGTGCAAACGATAAAAATAAAAGTTCTATAAATAACGTACAAAAACGTAATTAAAAAGAATGTCAAATTGGAAAAGAAATCATATTTATTGGAAATTTTCTTACTAAAAAAGTAATATGAGTTATTTTACGAATAAATGCTGTTTATTTAGTTACATTTTCATTATTTTAAGAATTATTAAATACCAAAATGGGGCAGACACTGTGTTATATCATTGCGTATAAATTAGGAAATTTAAAAATAATTTAAAAATAATATTTTTAGTGTTAGGAAAACAAGGAAAATGCACTTTATTGAGTAATTATGTTACCATAGAATCATGAAAATGTTTTTATTAATGACTAAATAATTATTATTTATAAATAAAAATATTATTTATAGTTTTATTAAAAAAATGTGAACTCATTTTCAATTTATGTTAATTAACTTTAATTAATGTGTGTTACATTTTTCACGAGTTTCCCTTTCTCGAATAGCTGTAAAAAATACACTAGAAATCAATTAAAGTAAATAAAAAAAAATTAAGCGAGTTAGAAAATGAATGTACTTTTTTTTTAAAAAAAAAAAAAATAATAATTATTCTTTTCGTGCCTACAGGTTTTAAAATCCGTACAAAAATATTGCTCAAACATTTTTTAAATCTCGTTAATCCACTAAAAATATATATTGATGGTTTTTTTTAATTAAAAAAAAAAGTATGTTAGGCGTTTTTTTTTCTTTTTTTGTTTCGCCGTCTCTTGCATACTCATACCAGGCGTTGAGAAAAGGGGGAAAAAATCCCTACGAGTAAAAATGCAAATGTTTAAGAAAGTATCAAATGAAATTTTGCCGTTTAATTAGTGAAAAATCCATTAGTTAATTACTTTTTTCGGGAAGTAATGAAAATAATGAGATAAATTTATTTTTTTTTTCCTCGAAACCTTATATTACACTTATTATTCAAATGGATTCGACCAGAATTGGTGTGGATAAAAAAAAAAATAATCTTGAAAGGAAATTAATGTCAAACGGCGATTGGCTCTTTGATGGTTTTAGTTATTCTCTTGCTAAAGGATGAAGAAAATAATTAAGAAACGGTGTTGTTTGAATAAAAATTTTAAATGTGTTTTCATTGTTTTACGAAAGTGATAAACTATTATTACGATGATAAACAACTTAATTTTTTTTTCATACGAAGGTCATATATCTGTATTAAAATCAATATACCGCCTTTGATGTTTGCTTGTTGTTATTTTACACATGTTTTAAATTTGCTATTTCGGAAAATTTATAGTTAATTTATTTGGCTTTTTTTAAATGATTACGTGATTTTTTTCACTCTGAAAGTTGAAGATTCAAACTCATCAATTCATATAATTCAAATATATATATATATATATATATATATATATATATAT
>JAPDSC010100706.1:0-12064 GCA_026290005.1 Latrodectus geometricus | reverse complement strand
ATATATATATATATATATATATATATATATATATAATATGTTTGTGTGTGTGTGGAGGAAGGAAAATTTGATCATTTTTTAAACTTTTATATTAAGTACGAGAAGATTAGGAAAAGGCATAAGATATTGAATTATGTCATAATTGTCTCTATACTCACAGCAACCAGTCGAAACGTATATATGAAAGAAAACTGCAAACTGATAAGTTCATTAAGGATGATTGGAGTATTCTCATTCAGGGGATCCCCAGCCATTGTAATATACCTGGCAATGTGAGTGTGGATCAAATGGCAAAACAGGTATGCATGTCTCCACGGCCCTCTTTGGCTCTTCCATACAATCAAATTTCACCCAAAACTGCCAAAGCCACAAGTACCTTTATAAAAAGCAAAGTACTGTAATGCTGAAGCTAAGGGAAAAATTTGGTGCAGTATCATTTACTGTTTTATTCCTATGGACCTCCCACTACAGAGGATCCATAACCATTGTAATATACTTGGCAATGAAAGGTTGGATTAACTAGCAAAACAGGGATGCTTGTTTCCACAGTCCTTTTTAATCCTTTCATGCAATCAAATTTCATCCAAAATTGCCAAAGACACAAGTACCAACATAAAAAAAAAACAGCTGTAATGTCGAAGCTAAGGGAAAAATTTGGTTAAGTATTATTTACAATCTTATTCCTATGGGCCTTCCACCACAAATCTCTTGTGCAAATTTTAGAATTACAAATGGACATGACTGTCTTCAAGATCTTTTTCACTGTATAGGTATTTCTTACTTTCTTGACTGTACTCTATGTTCCTCAGGAGAGGCTGTAAATTTTAGACATTTGATCGTTGATCTCTGAGCAACATCAACTTTCTTAGAATTGACAATTATCATATGAAAACTATTTTGTGCTGGGATGCTTGAGGAAAAAATGGCAGATATTTCCAACTCCCTGACGTAGGGGACAACTATACTTACTATGTAGGAAATATTTTACGAGACATTGAAATGCATATTACAAATCACTCGTTAAAATGTAATCGTAGGATAAATAATTTTCCATAAAACTCTCCTATTATTCTCATGGTTTTTTTTTTCGGTAGATTAGTAAAACTTTTAGCTCTGGCATTATCATCAGTGTATGCCAGCTAATTAGCGAAAGGAAGTAGAAGGTACGTTCTCTTAATTTAAAAAGACCACAAATTCCTCGCTATCTCCATTACAGGAAGAACCGGAATTTATTTGGCCCAATGAAAAATCGGCCATCACCACCAGGTTGACTGGAAGGCCTGAGATTAAATCTAAAGATGAAGACACGAAGAAACTTTAAAAATTCCTTAGATTTAAGGCCTAAGGCCGAAGAAGCGTAAATTTCCCTCGATAATGTCATGTTTTATGGGGCGTTGGCTTTTGTAAAATGAGCAACAGATTTCGGGCCTTTAAGGACACCATTCGTTTAGGCATTAAAGGGTTTGAGTGACAAGGCCCATAAATACTTGGCTTTTTAATGTGACCGGTGACCCTGGGGAGGTTGGCGGGCACGGGGCCTAATAAAGGTCCTAAGCGGAAGTTTTAGCCTGCACGGGCATTAAACTGAAGCCGTTTTGGAAGATGCCTTTCTTTTTTGGGAGAACTTTATTAGTGGAGGTATTAAAACTGTCACTATTTTTCTTCTTGCCGCTTATTTATTGTGATTTTTTTTCTTTCCTTTGGCTATCGTCTGGCGAAAGATGACTCGGGAAGATTGCAAAATGTGGCAGCAGCTCTTGTTGACGATGTTTTATGATTTCCAAGACTTCGATAACTTGGATGATAAGCAAAGAATTACTTGTTAGCATGGAACAAAGAAAAGGAATGAAATATATCATGCGTAGAGGCCGGAATAGCTTTTTTTGAAATAGTTGTCATCGTAATGACTTGATTTTATTTCAGATAAAAAAAAATTATTTTCTTTTGAGGTTTTATTAGTAACTGTCTTTTTTATGAAGCCATCAGGATTCAGTTATAGCGATACGTTGGTAAATTGAAACCCTTAAAAATTTCACTGCTTAAGCTATCTAATGGCATTAAAATAAAATATGAATCAGTTTTAAAAATTTTACAACTCTCCAACGGTTTTTTGAATCCTAAAACAATCTTTATAAAGTTATTATATTGCACATTGAAGAACCTTGAAAGCTTATATTTAGCTGAGAAAACAGTAATTCCCAAAGGTACTATCCTGTAAATAAAGCATAAATTTATTTATAAACCATTGATGAGAATAAACTATATAGTTAAGATGGTAAATATATAAATATAGCGTTAAAGTGTATAACCGTGTTATAGAAATAGGACTGCATTCTTAGAATAAATAAGCGTCAATCATGAATAACAGGAAATGTCGTTCCTCCACTTCCCTGTACCTAGCCCAAAATTGGGCTCCACAGGTTGGTGGAAGCACTTTGTGGAAGTGTTCGTACTTATGAAGCAGGTTACAATCGGAAGATCTCTTAATGCTTTAACTTACCACCCCCAGATATATCATTTCACTTGAAGGACATTGCGACCATGATTTTTTTTAACTTGCCCAGCTGTTTTTTATTCAGACGAAAGATAAACAGTTGAATCAATATTCGAATTCACTACCATTCGATAACGAGGGCGGCGCCCTGACTGACCAGGCCACTGTAAGAGTAGGTATCAATGAACTTTCCGTGTTTATTTTCTTTGGAATAAAAAATCCTCTATTTGTGAAAAAATCCTCACTGAATATAAACTTACATTGGACGCTTGGAAAAGTATTGCATTTGGTTTTAGTCATTTAATCGATCCAGCATATTGTGTAGAACAACGATGTAGAGTTCCATAGAAATGACGCTTCTTTGGAGTGAGAGGTCTCAGATTCGATCCTAATAGTTGTTGAACAAAATGAAATGAGTATACTTTTTATCACTTTCTGATTGCATATCTGTTGCATTGCAGAAGGAAATTCATATTGGGACTTTCTGCCATTGTAGCTTTTCTTTTACTGCCTATGAAAAATTTTGTAAAATTTAATAATAAATCTTATTGTTGTCGTGTGCCAGCCAGGCTGGCAATATGGGGTGCGCTGCTCCACTTTTCCAACTAAACCATATTTGGTGTGGAGTCCGACTTCCTCAGTACACACATGCCATAGGTACCCGTTTATAGGGTAGGCAACCATTCACACACAAAGAAAGGACAAAGACAAGAAAGAGAGAGAGAAAGAAAGTACATCCATGCCCGAGGCAGGATTCGAACCCATGTCCCACCCATCTGTAGTCAGGTACGCTAACCTCTAGACAGGTTGGGCGGCAAGAATCTTGTTAAATTTAATAATAAATAAGGAAGAACTTTGTGAAATATAATAAATGAAGGAGAATTTTGTGTAAAATTAAATAATAAATAAAGAAGAATCTTATGAAATTTAATAATAAATAAGGAAGAATCTTGTAAAATTTAATAATAAAAAAGAATCTCTTGTTAAATTTAATAATAAATAAGGAAGAATCTTGTAAAATTTAATAAACTGTTGATGAAGCTTTATAATATATTTAAGCTGTGTTAGGTTTATTACCTGTGAAATAAAACAAACAAAATGAATTGAGATTTATTTTGATTTCGGTCCATTACGTTTAAATATTGTAAGGGTATCCTTAACAAATTGTGTCACCTTGTATGACGCAAAAATATTCATAAGTATCATATGCCCTATTTATAGTTGTGACTTCGATATTGCAAAAACCTGGATATAAGATCATAAAATAAATTGTTTATTTTCCTCTTTACTTCTCAAGCTACTGTATTACGTGCTGTAGTTTAAATGAATGGAAGAAAAATGTTAATCATACTTACATTCATAAAAGGAAAGAAAAAAATCCCTCTTTCCTGCACACAAAGTTTCTTTTCCCTCTCATTCACTAACATTTCCCTTCTTTCATGATTACGGGTTTATGAGAAGGATGAGACGAAAGGGAAAAAGAGGTGGAATATCCGAATTCCAGTAACGGAATCGCGTGCCTGTTTCATTTTATGTAAAGAATATTTTTCAACTACTCTCATTTCTCTCTCTCTTTTCCCTTAATAATAATAATAAAAAGAAGCACAGTGAAAGGAACTAAGAAAGGGAAAATAATCTTGCAAAAAATCCCTCTGCGTAATATATATTTTCCCTTTTACCTTTTCAGAAACGTGTTGGTGGTAGCTAGGTGAAGAAAAAATGAAATTCCATCTGGATGTTTTTTCCACCTTAATACATATTTTTTAAGGGAAGAAGTTTTAGTGTTTTCTGCTTTTCAACCACCATTGCAGTAATAAGTCTCAACTTTTATTTTTTCTTATTCCTTTCTTTGGGAGACTGGGGGAGGGGTTTGCTTATGGGAAACTTATAGCTCGACCTCCTCCCTCCTTTTCGCAGGGTGGTGTTGCCATACAAAGAACAAATCGTTAATCATTACTTTAGAAACAGTTTCAGCTGCAGTAAGGGAAAATCATAAGAAATTTCTTTTTATTACCAAGTTTCTGATGCGTTTTTGTTGCCGCTGTTTGATGTTGCGGGGGTGTGTATGGGGGATAGAGCAACAACTGTTTATTTTTCATGCACACTCTTTTACGGTTCGAAGGAGTCGGCTTAAAAGTCTCTTTTATCCTCAGCATTACGCACAGTTTTCTCCTCACACCTTCATGTGTTGAATATAAATTAGGCATTATCCAAAATTTAAAAGAGTACTTATTTTTTTTTTCTAAATAAAATGCTTCGATCTTTCTTTTATTATCATTATTTTTTCGACTGCCTCCCCTTCTGTTTAGTTTGTTATACTTCAACTTCATTAAGTCTATTTACCTAGACAAACTTTTCGCATTATGATTAAATTGTTGGTTCTGGAAGGGGGGTAAAAAATTAGCTATGCAAAGTAGCTTTTAGCAATTTTTGAAGCTGCATTTGATGTATCTTGTACCATTTATTTATTTATTTTTTTTTTTTGTCATGTTATTATTTCCGAAATGTTTTGCATAAACCGATAGTGAGGCAAAGTCATTTATTGTATAAATAAGCAGAAATTTTAATCTTATTTCATAACTCAAAGATATTTTCTATGTGTTTTCTCTCTATAAGTTTTTTCTTTTCTCTTAGGAATTTATGAACGTAAATTTTCATGCCGCTGTAATTGATAAGAGGAAAATAAACAATGTTATATATTTATTTTTTTTGATGAAATTTAGTCGTTCAAAGTATTATGTATTCAGCATTTTTGAAGTATCCATTGTTATTTAAAACATTTAAATAACGCTAGCTAGGAATTAAAATAATAATAATAAGCTCACATAGCATATATAGCACGCGTGAGTTTATTATTATTTTAGCCTACGTAAGTTAAGGTCCACAATGCCCATATTTTTTTTTCTTGACGAAGAGCCTTGAGGTGCGAAGAAAATCTGTTGTTAAGTGGTTTGTCTAAAGTGAAACCCATATGTTTAATTTTCTATCATGCTTGGTACTCACTTTTATGGAATAATGAAGGAGTTGTGAAAGGCTGAGTTAACTTTGCCCAACCCAAGGATCGAACTTAGGACCTGTGCCGTGGAAGCGCGAAGCTCTATCACTACGTCACACTTTAATTTTTTTTCCACTATTTGTGCTTGGTATTTAACTGAAATTGATCGAGGTGCCATCCGAATGGTTATGGCCCTGGTTGTAAGTTTTATAGTTTATAGGTTCGAATCTGTCTTCAAGCTTGACTCTTTGTAGTGGTTTGGATTCCAGTTTTAGCTCTGAGTAACAGTCTAATTACCATTCGTGTACACGTGTGACTATTAAGTGATAACCGAACCTGAAAGCGACGTTATTAAGATATTTTGTAGCTTTCATTAATTGTAGGTTAGGTTAGGTTATGACGGATATTTTTGGAGCTCTATGATAATATGCTTGCAACTCACATTGACAAAGAAAACTGGAAATGATTTTTTAAAAAAATAAACACACATGCCATTGGCACCCGTTTATAGAGTAGGCAACCATTCACGCTTCATTCACACATGGAAAAGACAGGAGAAGGAGAAAGTTCATCCATGCCCAAACCGGGATTCGACCCAGGACCTCCCTATCCGCAGTCAGGCATGATGATCACTAGACAGAGAATTCAAGTTAATTGCATCGTTTTAATATACAATTATGAATTTCTGTCAGAAATCCATGAATCATACTGAGACAACAAAAATTTAAATTGCTTTTAAACATGTTGAAATTAAAGTTAGGAAAGTTTCTAAACTCTCATTCTTTGAAAATCGAGGTTTCAACTAAATAAGTAGCATTTTGATTTTCAGTCAATCATTGAAGGGTTCTATTTATACCTGGGACTTGTATGTTTCTAATGGTTTAGAACCCGTTTAAACTATAGATCCCAGTTGAACATATGTAAAAAATGACTGAAGAGAGACAAACAACCGAACCTACTATAGAAAGCTATTGTAGTATTCAGATTGAACATTTTTGTCCTTGAAATCGGCTTTTATTTAATGACTGACATAAAGAATATTGTCTCGCTTAAAGGAATTTATAAATTAATTACAAATATCGTCAACATATTTTGAAATTTTCTACTAAATAGTCATTAAATTTTAATTTTATCCTCTTCAAAAGATATTATATGCCTTTACTATCCATCTGAATATTTTTTCCCATATATCTTACAAACGAAGAGGTTGAAAACTTTTTGCTTTTCAACCAAAAGATTATAGTAATAACCCTTTACGCGTATCCATTTCATTTGATGACTTATGGTGAAATATTTTATTAAAGTAATTAAATTTTTAAGTAATGGATGTAAAGCGTGTTATATAAAAGTTTTTAAATTTATCCTTTACAGGAAATACTTAAATTGGTCCTACTCCTTCTTTTCTGTCCGCGCAAAGTATAAGTAAAAACATTTTTATGCAATTTTGAAGGACTGTACATTTTTGATGAATCTATGGAGCAAAATTTATAAAATAAATCAAAATGGATATTAGATTCTAATGTACTTTTAAATATCTTTTTTTTTTTTTTTTTAAATGCTGGTTGTTAAATTACTATACATTTAGTAAAAGAAACATAATATGTAAACCATAAGAAAATATTCCCAGATCTTCATATTCTTATCTTTCCTTTCATCATAACCTACTACTGATTTTCTTTTAATTTTCCATCTTTTTATCCATCCATAACCGTGACGTCCATAGAATATTTTTTTATCTCCTTTTTACTCAGGTCCTGGCACGAGCGTAAAGCAACAAAGTACTGCTTTCCATTATCTTTATAAGTATTAAATCTCCATCCCGTTTTTCTTGATATTTTTTTTTTATCTCGGGAGATATGATCTCGAGTGCTTCGCTATCGAATTACACCGGGCCCTGCTTGGGCGGTGCATGGCCCAGTCTCTTTCACTGAGAGCTAGGGGGAGGGGGGAAGAGGTGATGTTCGTATTTAATGTACATATCATATCTGGGATTAGATAAGAAGGAGGCTTTGCTTGGAAGAGACCATGAACAGGTATTATGTTTTATTGTAGCCTTATGCAGTTATATAGATTTGAGGAGGAAAGATCAGATTTTCTTTCTTCTTGCAGATTGACATGGTTTTCCTCTTCTACATATCTTGTTTTGACTTCAGATTTTTCCTGATTTTCCTGATTTTTCTTGGATTTATGTTTCACGTGGTGCCACTGGATGATTCTGATAAAAAATGTCACCTTACAGGAGGGAAAAAAAATTTCCATACACATTTACTATATGTGTCTGAAAATAAATCACTAAAGTATTCCGAAATATAGTATCTTAAAAAAAGATAATGATAAAAAAAGAGTTTGTTTATTATAAATAAATAAATAAATAATATCATTTTAAACACTTAATATTAGGATGGGGAAAAAGAAATCCATTATTTTTACGTGAATTTTATGTAACTTCTTGTGGATTCGCTTTGTAAAAAAGTCTAAAACAGCTTTCATGTAGATTTTTAGGTCTTGCGCGTTACGACCGCTGACATGCGGTTAACTTCGATCATTTTTGATATTTTATAGACATTTTCGACGATGCTGTATCCACATGCGAGGTGCATCTCTAACATCAAAAATACCCGAACGGAATCGACGAAACAAAAATTGTGCGTAACTGGTTGTTACAGTCTTATATAGGACGATAAACACCTTTCACAATTTTAGCCACCTGGCTATCTTTTTCGCCGTTACAAGAGAAAAACGAAAATGTATCGAATTTTCTGTTTGTTGTCTTCCATTTTTAAAACCTTGTACTCGTAACTGAATAAATCAAGCAAAAAACCGCAAGAGGATATTTTAGTGTCAAATGTCACCTTTCCAACGAGCATAAATCTGAAATTGTTTGATAGATACCTCACAAGATAGTGATCACTACAGACGTCTACCGAAAAAATAATGGATTACTTTTTCCCCAGCCTAATAGCATATAAAAGATAATGATAAAAAAAGAGATCGTTTATTATAAATGAATAATATCATTTTAAACACTTAATATTTTTTTGTAGCTCTGCCTGTACGACAAATACCGATACAAAGTATTGTATTGAACTTTTGAAAGTGTATATTTTTAGCTAATTGTTATTTGTGATTTAAAAAAAAGCTATTGTTTCTGTGTGTGTCATATGAATTGTTTATTAAAGCCAAAAATTAGCTCATAATTTCGATATAATTTGCTTGACTAGTAAAAAACAATAATTTCATTTTTGAACAAGCAAATAAAATATTATAGCAGAATTAGATTTGAAAGCATTGCATTTATAGTTATCTGTTTCTTGTATTATGGTTTTTCGTAATCGTATTTAGTTAAATACGTATTGCAAATCTAGATACATTGAAAAAGATTAGCGAATCGTTTATAAGGAATAATTTAAGCTTTTTTCGATGCAGCTATTGTCGAAAACATTACAGAATATTTTGAACGTCTCTAATTCCATAATAATAAATAAATTAAAAAAAAAGGTTCTCTATCGTTTTCTATTCAGAGCTTGTCACAATGCTTTGTTATTGCCAAATTGAAGTTATTTTCTATTAAAAAATACGTCAAAAACAATTGGCAGGACTCAATAATTTAATTATTAATTCAATAAGTTATCCTATCCTCGATTAGGTTGTCGGGAGTACAAGGGCTTGTGCCCTTGAAATTAATTATTTTTTTTGTTCGTTGATATTTTCATTTTTAATCTCTTTATATGTAATGTAAGTGAACGAAATTTTAAAAATCATTTTTACTGTGTAACAAATTACAATAGTATTATCCTAACTTATCACCTTTTGAAATTTCATTTCAAAATTAAATCATATTTTTATAATTTTATAACTTTGCTTAGAACAACTTTAGTTATAATAACCTACTTTATATTTAGAACAAATTAAAAATTTCTTATATTTTCGATTTTTTTTATTTTTAAAATCTGTTTAAGAGTTATCAAAACTTCTTTTAGATTTTAACTTGATTGAGCAATTTTTTTTTGTTGCTTGAATTATTCGTTCAAATTGAGAAAAATATTTTAAAAATGTAAATTCTTTATTTATAAGAACAGCAAATCAAAATAAGTAAATTATATGCAGTTTTTTTTTTTTTTTTTTTTTAGAATTTATTTTATTTTCGTTCATTGGTTTGAATTGTTCAAAACAAATCCAAAACGAGAAAAAAAATGAGTGGGAATATAGATTTAAAAGTAATTTTTCTCGTTTTTTCTGTTCTTTATTTCTAATACAAAATTCATGCAAATTGTGGAATATACTTTAAAAATATAAATTCTTTACTTATAAGAACAGTAAATCAAAATAAGTAAATAATTAATTGTATGCAGTTTTTTTATGTAATTTGTTTTGTCTTCGTCCATTGGTTTGCGTTGTTCAAAACAAGTCCATGAGAGGGGGGGGGAAGGAAACACAGATATGAAAATAATTTTTCTCTTTTCATCTGTTCTTTATTTTGTTCCATATATGTAAATATATTCGAATTCACAAAGAAAATCTCCGCACAATCGATTATACCTTCCCATTAATCTGCGATTTGAAAGGGCGTTCGACCATTAAACCAGAAAGCACGTGTAATTGGATAAACCACATTTGTCGCATCATTCATTAAATTCCAGCTTCTATGAACGTTTTAATATTGAAAGAACGTCATTTCATGTTCTTCTTAATGATATTTCATATTGTTAATGGTCTTAAAATCCGTCATTTAATGCATTCGTTTTCCCTTCTCGTTTTTTTTTTTTCTTCGTAAGAATTTCATGGTTTCGAACTAAGTCGGAATTTTGAATTTGAACATAATGAATTCTGGCTGATATGAACTGTTCTTCCCTTTACATTTTATTCGTACTTGGTTATTGGTAATGATATCAGAAATAAATAAATTTTGATGAACTTCCTTTTGTCCTTGAAAATATTCCAAGAATTAGTCACGGTATCTTCCACAAAACATGTAATATGTCATTTTTATCCATTCCAATTTGTATTCATTATTGTTGAGAGGCATTCTTACCATATAAAGAACATAAATTGCTAATTAGAAAGCTCTTATTTTCTTAGTAATAATACAACATAACAAGTGGATAAAAAAAATTTGCTTATTATTAAATGTTTCTGATTTTGAATCTGATTTGTTCCTCACAAAAAATTTTATTAGAGAGAAATTGTTAAATAATTCAAATTATCACCTTAAAAAATTTCATATAAAATAGTTTTATTTCTATAACAATGCCTTAAATACTTATTAATTAAATTCAGTATCACATCATTTACAATTGTATAGAAAATTTCAATGATGTATTCCAATAAAATTTTGTATTTTGGGGAGTATTCTGTATTTTGTGCAAATTCTTGTTACTATACATATTTCTTTCTAATTTTTGAATTGTTGCGTTTTTCAAAAATTTTAAGAGATAACAATATGAATTTCTTTTGTTTATAAATTATTAACTTATGATTTAAATTACTTTGTATACATCAAGTTATATTTTTTTTCCACAAAAAAAAACGCATAAACATTAGAAGATTCCATCTCTCGTTGGATTTACGAATAAATTTCATTGTGTTCTAAAACTAATTAATCGTAATCTTTATAAAATATCAATTTTATAAACATTACGATAAAGTATATTAATATTCAGAATTACCGTGCAAGCATAACATTATTGAAATTTTACTTCCTTTAAAAAAGTTTAATTGTCTTAAAATCTTCCGTGTGATTTTATTTATTAATTTGGAAGTTTCTTGCTTGTTGAATTAAAAGTTTTTGACAGCATTTTCTTTTCTATATCTGCCAATCTTGTGTGATGTCACACAGCAAAAAAATTGCTCGGAAGAATTTTCTTGGTGCGTCTGACATATTTTTAAATCACCAAATTACTCAGCCAAGGAACGCGTCTGGTTCATTGAATTTTCCAATCTTTTTTCTTAGGAACTATTTACAATAATAAAGTTCATGGCGTTACTTTATGAGACAGACTACGATGAGGCAAAAATTTTCCAATCACCAAGAGCTTTGTTCGGGTTAAGCTCTGTGAAGTTTATTTGACAAGAGTGAAGAAAAGCTGGAAGTTGGTAGAGAGAAGAAAGGAGAAGTGGAATTACAGACTTTAGGGGGGGGAGCAATATAAGACTTCTCATCCCACCCACCCCCCTTACGTTGTCTGCGTAGTGGTGGGTAAAAGTCTCTGTAAAGGACTTGACAGGAGCTCTACTTTGGTCAAAACAATTACGAACTTCAGTGGAACAGGAAAAGAGCCCATGTCCATTCAGTCAGTGGTCTAAACAGGATAACAAGATCTAGAAGCGAGATGACATTATTAGCTTTTAATTACGTTTGTCTCTGATTTATCAAGGTTATTTCCTTCTTTTTGGAAAACTTCCACCATTCCTTCACTTCTACTCAATAATCGATAAATATTTTGTAAAATAGTATGATGCAATAGTAGTTTATTTATTTAATTTCATGATATATATATATATATATATATATATATATATATATATATATGTGTGTGTGTGTGTGTGTGTGTGTGTGTGTGTGTGTGTGTGTGTGT
>JAPDSC010100701.1:0-42569 GCA_026290005.1 Latrodectus geometricus | reverse complement strand
TCAGTATCAAAAAATGGATTACGTATTTTAAAGATTAGAATAATAAATTGGTAAAATTAAAAGTTAAATTATTAAATGAGTAAGTGAATAGAAAATTCGAGAGAGAAAATAATACAATTTAAAAATAAGTAAAGACCATATATATATATATATTTCAGAGTTTATGCTAAAAAAAAAGAGGAATTATGAAGATATACTGCTCAAATTTCGTTTAAATTAGAAATATTAAATCTATACAGCCTTAACTGTTTTATGAATTACAGTCTGACTAAATGATCCTCTAAAATGCTACTTTTGACCTGTATGGAAATTATGTAGCCATTATTTAAATTATTTGTGCATTCAAGAGAAACGTTGGGATGTGAAATGGAAAAAAAGATTAAAGTATAACAAGCTTAGCAATAGATGTTCATTATATTTTTAAGCAAATCTTATGATAGACATTTTTCTACTTACTTTTAGGATTTATTTACGGACTGACTTTATAGAAAATTACAGACTTGCTTTAGGATTTGTTTACTGACAATTTAAAAACTATTTAGTGAAATAGCGGTCTACCAAATGCTCTGTGTGGTTAAAAATCACTAGATCTCCAGCAGTGTTAATTTTATCATTAAACATATAATTAATAGTATATTGGAATTACTTTTGCTCTAATTACAGTGCTTAATATTTGGGATAAGATATCCTCTATATTTTTTAAGTTGTTGGAGGAACAGTGTTCCATCTCTCTGTAACAGGGTGAACAGCTCACGTTTGTTTGTTTGTTTTCTAGAGTCTGGCAAGCAATAAATGTTCCATCTCAAAGATGTTCAATAGGTTTCAAATTGAAACTTTGCAACCACTTCCACCTAATTATTGTCAAACTACGACGTAATGGTTTGTGCAGTACGAATAGAGAGAAACATTATCCTGTTGACACAGAAAAGGACCTGTTTCACACCATAGGTTTTGTCAGAAATGTGTGATATTGTCTGAAATGCCTTCCTACATGCCGGAAGTCCTCGGTTTGATCAATTAAAACTATTGGGCCAAATACGAACTACGAGAACAGCGAGGCATCTATAACATTACCATCAAATTTCATGGATGATGCTATACGCTTCGGTAACATTCGTCAAGTCTATATACGCCTCTCAAGGTGCCAGACCACATCTATAATTGATTACTTTATGCGGCATTCCTCCACTGTTCCAAAATCCATTGAGGATGTTCTCCGCACTATTGCAAATGGCTCTCGCTATTAGAGGGTGTGATAATTGACTTTCTGGCAGCAGCTTGACCATAAGAACTAAATTCTATGACCTCAAGATAGGTTTTCCACTGCCTGTTTACTTCAGTATTAAATTCCTAACTGAATTTATGGACATGCGTAGTAGTATGCGTGTAAATGAGTATGCGTAGTAGCTTGTGTAAACATTCTTCAAATTGTACTAAATTTAAATTTTGAAATAATGATTCTAATTATTAACAGTTTACGTATAAATAGATTAGCCAAAAGCACGCTGTTTTTAGTACATTGATGTAAAAAATCATTATTTGTTGATTGTTTATACGAATATCGGTAAATTTTGGGTTCAATTGGGAATGAATGGTTAAAGGTGTCAATTATTTCAAGAGATCTTGAATTCGATTCTCACTTCTGGTGTAAATATTTGAAGGGGCTCAGAATCTATTTTAAACAATAAGTCCGGTGATTCTGCTCCCTTTTAGCACTTCTTTGAAAAAATTACAATGGAGAAACAAACAAACCAACCTATAAACTTCTCTGTTTGAAATTTAAGTATTGGAAGATGAGATTATTTTCCCATTCCTTAACTGTAGCTATATGAACTATGTTTTTTTTTTTTTAAATTTATATTTCAGGGAAACGCAAGCACTGATTAGTTAATGACGTCCTAAAAATCTTTTGACATTTTACCTTTGACTTTTCCCTTTTCAAGGGTTCACCCCCCCTTAAGCGATTGAAATATTTTTCTATAAAATGACATATTTATCATGATTTGACAAAATTGAGAAAAATATGCAATAACTGAAATTTATAATTTGTGATTGGTCTTTTATTTCAATTCTTAAACTGTATCTTGATAAATACACATTAATTATATACACACCTAGAAAATATCTATTATGAAATTTTTGCATTCCTAGTTGATCAAAAATGAATAAAATAACATTTACTATTTCTGTTTCTTAATGATAAAATAACTTGCAAATTTTCATTCTTTTACAAAAAAAGTTCATGGTATAAAACATTTTATTTTTTAAAAAATTTGCTTTTTTTATTCAACATACATTTTTTTCATATAACTGATCACGACAAACATACTATTTATAGTATAAACAACAAATATAGTATCACATGACAAAGGATAGACAAACAATTTTGTTTTCAAATTTCTTTTATAATAAGTATATATTAAGTCATAAATGCGATTTTACATGAATAGAGTTACTTCTTCAAAAATAATACTTTTTTTTTTAATTATATAGCAGTAATTTACGAATTTCCGGTATTATAAATGCAATCTTCTAAACTTTGTGTGTAAATATTCGATTGAGAATTTTTTATATATATAGATCGATAGATATACGACTGATTCAATTGAATATACGTTGTTTACCTATAAGTATTTGGTTATCTATGCAAATGACGATATCAGTGGTCCTGAGGTACGTCATGACTTCTGTAGGAAACAGCATCTGCATTTGTCGCATGCAAGAAGCCGCGCCTTTCGGAGCTCTCTTATTTCGAGGAAGATATAAATATCGGGTATAAAAAATGTAGCCGATCCTTAAGGGACATATCTAGCGATCTGAAGTATCTAAAATCGACAATGGCCTATATATGTGATTAAGAAGTGGAAGGTGAGCGGTGATTGTCGGAATGTGCCCCGGGTCGGCAGACTAACGAAACTGGGAGATAGAGACCAACGAGTGCTGTCGAGAGAAATCCGGAAGAATCGCACCCAACCGATGACCCTCATCCGCGTGGAGTTTCAACAGCCATCCGGGAGTATTGCTTCAATGAATACCAACCGTAAGGAAGCATATCTGCTTGGTTTTCATGGTAGTGCTGCTGCCCATAAGCCTTTGATCACAGAGTCCAACCGCGCTGCTCGGTTTATGTGGTGCGAAGCACAGGGCCGTAGATCAGTGGAAACGGGTTATTTGGAGCGACGAATCAAGATTCACCTTTTACCGTCCGGATGGCAGGGTTTGGATCTGGCGTCTGCCTGGAGAACTTCTTGTGCAGAATGCATTGTGCTAACAGTCAAATTCGGCAGAAATGGAATTATGGTCTACGGGTATTTCTCATGGCATGGATTTTGACCCTTAGTCTCTATTTATGGTAAGCTCAACGCCGATGTGTACTGCACTATTTTGGATGACAATGTGCTTCCTACGCGGTGGCAGTTTTACGGGTTGGACCCCTGTTACTTTCAGGACGACAATATTTGTTGTCATGTTTCGAGATTAACCAATGCTTGTTATAGTGCCAATAGAGTTCATCGAATGGACTGGCCTGCTCAGACCTGAACCCTATCAAGAACCTCTGGGACGAATTGGATCGCCGAATTAAGGAGTGCACTGCCCATCCAAAATCGGTGAAAGGACTTGTATATCTACTCAAAGACTACTGGAAGACAATACCACTAGTTGTAATATAAAGGCTTGTGGAAAATATGCCCCGAAGGTTTCGCGCTGTAATTGCCTCTTGTGGAGGCTCTACTAACTATTGATTTTGAATAAAGTTAGTTTTTCTTTTCTATCACATGTATCCAAATACTTATTGGTAGACAATCTACATTCATCTTTTGTTATTCTAAGCATTCAATGTCTCATCGACAACTTGAAAATAAACTTCGCACCCTAAGCCCGATAATCTTTTATATGGAATTGATTACATTTGTCCCTGTCAATTCCAGCACTTTGGATATATTTATTAGATTCATTTTACTTACCAATGGTTTTTTAATTCTATATGAACTTCCATTAATTACTAAAAACGACAGTTGTAGTATAGCTAAAATTATTTCAGATCACCTTTCAACAAATCATTTTTCAAAGGATTATTTTTTGACCATATGATAGTTTCTAACTCTGTTCATTGCAACTTAGTTTGGAAAAGAAATAATTGCTTTTTTGGCTGGAAAGTAAAAGATTTTACTCGTATTGAGCTAATTAACGTCACATAGTTGGGACCCGCGAACGTTAATTCATCACATATTCCATTGGTGTGATAAGGAAGTTGTGACTGTTATGGTTTTTATTTGATCGTGGTTTGCAGTTCCGGTGGGATTAGCTACATTAGGTTTACTAAGCTTCCTGTATGAAAAAATTTTTTATCACTCTTTTCTAACAAATGAGCAAAAAATTTCACTTCAGTTATTTTAATATACCATTATTAACACATTAAATTCGCTTAATAGATATTTAAAACTGACAGTATAAATTGTTTTTCTTTTGCTGATAAAAAAGTGATATTTTCTCAATTTCATTAATGAATGATTTTACATGAAATATATGGCACAGTTAATTCTAAATTTACATTATTCTTAAATATTTTATTCATGAAAAGAGCCTATATATTAACAAAAAGGATATTTCTGATTGAATTATGTGCCTATTCTTAAAATTGTCTAACAGAAGCAGAAAAACGGTTTTTTAAAAAAGAGAGTAGAGTGAGTTTTAAAATGCAAATGTGATAAATTGAAGTCATTAAAAACAAACTTAAAAAAAAAGCTCATCTGATTTAAATATAGTCACCTTATTCCACGTGGAAATAGTAATAATTTAGTAGATTAAAGCGCAGTTTTATGAACGAAATATAACTCACCTGGAAATCTAATTTAAATTAAACTCAGCTAAAAATCCTCTTGATGATAAGCTTAAAGCAATTTTAAACTTTGAAGTGTTCAATTTTCCCCTTTCAATTTGGAGAAACTCAGTTATTATCTTCTTCAGCGAATAAAGTTTCAAAAATATAAGATATTGTCTTTGAGATTTATCTCAAATCTCTCCCAATAGCCCACAACGTAGCTTCAGTGAGATGTATAAGAGAAATTTTTTTTAAACATAAAAGCATATCATACAATTTTTACAAAAGCTACTCATTCTTTCTTACTTGATCTATTTGAATTCAAATCTCATTAGAAACAGCTTATTTTTGATATGTTATTTCATGAGAAAATTTTTTTCGAATATTTACTTAAGACATAACCCTGCTGTCTAGGAACATAATCATTTGCATACATTTTTCCCATCGAAAGTTGCCTTGACTTGAACTCCTAAAAAAAAGTGTTTAGGGAAATTACAATCCATCCGATCATGTTTAAAAATTGTATTTGAATGTTGTGTAAAATTTTCTCTGGGACTATATTCAATAATCTGTTGTTTACCTTTGAAATAACGTTGATATATGTTGCAAATTACTTTAGGGTTTTATCTAAGATCACTGTTAATTTCCTATTTACACTACAGTTATGAATGCATTTAGGTCTCGAAATAGCAATTTTGTAATTGCTATTTGTGGTTTAATTTTTATACTTGCTTAAAAAATTATTACAACTCTAGATCAAATGCTCGGTGATAATAGAGAACAACTTACTTTTTAAATTGTAAAATTTGAAATCATTATTAATAAATAGCTCTTGCTCCATCTGACAGCAAAAGTAAGATCGACTTTCAATCTAAAGATGGGAAGTCTTACTTGCAATAAACATTGTGTGTAAAATCATAAATCTATTTTTATATTTAAAAATATGTTTATCAATAAAACTAACAGAAAACTTTACATTAAAATTGTATTATATCATGTAATCTATACATAATTCTCTCCCTCTTTTGTCAAACTGTTAACATATTTTTCTTTTCAGATGTGTCAAATATTCTTTCCCTTTCTGTAATATATGCTATTTAAAATAAATGTCATCTTAAAAATTGATTTCACCTTAATAAATATTATTGCAAAATTTTAAATATTGCAAAATATATTGAAAATAAAATTTATTCTTGAGCTCCATAATTTACCCTTAAAATAAACGATTCAATCAGAACTAAATTGTTAATTGAAAACTATATTAAAATTTTCATAAATACATTTTTTTAATATTTCAAATATTTTCATTAGAAATTTTTTATGTGTTTTTAGAAACTCTTATTAAATTCATAGGGCTTACTTTTAAATTACATCATCTACTAGAAATTTATGATTTATGAATTATAACTTGTTAAAATACCTAATTTTACCCGTTATTATCTAATAATAACAGGTATACGATTGTTAGTTTTCCAACCGTTCTTGACACTTTTAACTATGCGAATTCTATTGGTCAGCATAGAATAAGCCCTTCTGCCTTAGCATATTTTGGATTTTGATGCATCCATTTCTTCGCGGAAAAAACAAATATCGAATCGCGGGAGAATTATAAAGTATTGTGTTTACGTATTGTTTATTCTTACTTTTTTTTTTTTTAACTTTTTATTTTCCCACTCGTTTGTTTCTTGGATGTCAAAATTCTTAAAATTTTTCGATCTTGGATAATTTGGAGTTAAAATTTCTATGCAGTTTGATATGCCGGTAATGTATATTTTTAACGGTTAAATTTTCCTTGTATTTTTGTTTTCATAATACGTTGGTTGGAATTTTTGTTATATTTGATTATTTTGCATTGTTGAAAGTTTTTATTTATCAAGCTTTGGCTAAAATTTTAAATATAATTATAACAAATTTAATATATTGTGAATTATTTTCCCTATTTTTTTTTTAAAAAAAATGTTAAAATTTTGCGATTTGTTGCAATTTTAGTATAATATTCTTGAGAGATTGAGCTTATTTTTTTCTGATTTCTGCTTCTTTTGAGTTTTGATGCTTCTTTTATATCAATAGTAGGTTTTCTCTTCAAATTTTAATGAGACAAAAATCACTGATCTTAGTCTTATCTTTTACCCTGATTTTTCTTATCCAATGCAATTTTTGCCATTTGAAATCTAGCTTCAACCTCTGGAAATCATAAACTGATAGCAAATTGTGTGTAGTTAAAGAACAGTACTTTTGCAATAACATTTAAAATGTTAACCACATTACAATTGGTTCATTATTTTCAGATGACATCCTTGGTTTTAATAATTAAATTTTTGCATTTTCTATCCCATTAATTATGTAAACTCTTCCAAGCTTCCCCACAAAATATATGAGAACTGTAAACTTTTAATGTTTATATGTTTTGGTTATTAATTTTTCTTAAGGGAAATGTGACTAATGACAAACAAAATTGAATGTGTAGTAAAAAATGTAATTGGTATGAAATTAATTAATTTAGCTATATGTAATATTTATTTTGATAAAATTTATTCATTTTTGTACCATTTCTAATTATCAGAGTTCACAATCAAGGATGTTGATAAAAGGAGGAAAAGTTGTGAATGATGATCTCATGTTTGATGCTGATGTGTACATCGAAGATGGAATCATTAAGTTAGTTTTTCTATTTTTTGATTTTACTTAAAAATAGCTAATAAGCCTTTAAAATGCTTTTTATATTTTCTGCGTGTTAAATGAACAATTGTCAAATAGAAAATATCATTAGCAAGATTAATTGACTAACTTAAATACTAATGAATAATACAGTATATGTTTTAATTATTAATTTATTTTCATTTTAAATTATTTACATAAATCCATATTCAGCTCAAAATTGTTATAATGTTCAATTGTAAATTGTATACCGAAAGATTTAATTTGCTACTCACTGGCAATTAAAACTTTTTAGAATTAAAATTGTTTTATTTTTGTTTTCAAGTATCTTATCAACTGTTAATCATTTCTTTTAAGGTGATCTATTTCTTTTAATAATCTTAATTGTATATTAATATTGTATCATACATTATAATTTCATTGTACAAGAAGTGAAAATGTATTCTCACATTTTGCAAAATTTGTTAAAAATTTTTAATTTTGCTTAATTTTGTTTAATTTTGCTTTTGTGGTTGCAGCTAACAACAAGAGAAAAGAAATCATAAACATTTTGGTGATATAAGCATTTTGTTACAGTCTTAGGAATAATTTCTTTTATCATTTTATTTAATGTTAAAGCTTACATTTAATTAGAACGAATTTTTTTTAAAATTGTAGATGCCTTATTTATCTTACATTTTTATTATTTATGTTTTAAGTCCTACTTTATAATTACATGAAACATTTGCTACAAAAAAATAATTTCCTGTTCTGATTGTTTTTGTTATTCTTCATAGCTAATTCAAAAAAAAAAAAAAAAAAATTAGGTTTAATCTACACATATTTATTTTTTAAAACCACTTTGTTCAGTCTAAAAAAATTCTATTAAAATAAATTTAGATTTATATGTTCTATTATCTACTTAACCATATCACATAAGGCAATATTCGAAATGGATACATTAACATCCCTCCACAGATTAGTAGTCAAGTAAGCAAGTTAGTTTTATGAATGAATCCAGGTTTAACCTACAAAGTAATAAAAAAGCTTATTTGAAACAAATATGAAACACATCACTGTAAGTCAAATATTTGTGGAAAATTCATATGGAGGAAGTAACTTTAGGTTAGATATCCAAACTTATGCTGCTTTCCACTTGAACCATTAAGTACTCTTCATCCTTGAATATTGGCGCAGCATGTCCTTTTTGGACCTTGCGTCATAAAACCCAACCAACCAACCATCCTTGAATATTATCTGCATCTTTGTGTCTGCTTACTAGATGAGATTTTTCTAATAATAGGCAATATTTTATAATAGTTCTTGCATCATGGATGATTATCTTCAATAACAATCAATTATCGCTATATGCAATTTAAATATCTCATAATTAAATAATTACCTGATGGAATTTTAAAACGTTTCTTTAATAAAATTGCTATGTGCTAAAAAGCTTTTTGGCCTTTTGGTAATAGATATATTTATTTAGTTTGTATTAATATTTTACTTTTGAAATGTATCAACATTTTCTGAATTTTATACTTTTTATGTAAGTTTTTTTCTCAATCTATTGTTCAGAAATGCTATGGATAACACCGCTATTTTTATTAATAGTTTAAACCAGTGTTTCCCAACGTGGGGCCCACGCCCCACAGGGGGGCAATCCGAAAATGCACTCGAGACGAGTTTAACCCTTTCGTTTCGGGCCATTTAAATGCAATGCCAAATTTAATGAAAAAAGCAAAGTCTTAAATAATTACGGTAAATAATTATTAAGTATAATTTCGCTTGACGAGACCAAAATATCAACTGGGTGTTTGGCGTCGTCAAGTTAACTTCCCTGTGGCAGACGGTAGGCTCCACGGGGAATACCGGATGTTTTAAAATCTCAGTAAACAACACAGTTGTTCGCACTTAAATGGTCCATCGCAATGTATGTAGTGTTCACAGAATTCAGTTGGTGTTAATTTGAAATAAGTGTCCGTCAAAACTGTTGCAAAAACTCGTTATTTAATAAATATATAAATTGTATAGATAAGATTGGTAAATATTTGATTTTATTTTTATTTATTTTAGAAACATAACTTTCCAGAAATATTTGTCAAATGGAAAAAATATATTATTTTGCAGTGGCAGTGTAGTAAATGTGTTATATACATTTATATAAATATGTATTTTTTAGTATACGTTTACGCTGTCACATTAAATTAATTTTAACACATACTTTAATTTTAGTTTTTAATGGATCTTATATTTATTTCTTAAATTAAATAAGCAACTTCAAGGAACAAATAAAACTCTTGTCGATGCAAAAGCGAAGATATTTGGTTTCAATACTCATATTGAGTTATGTCAGAAAAATATTAACAACAAAAACTTTCAACAGTTTCAAATGTGAAGTAACTGATACCGCATCACTTGTTATTGTCAATCATCTGAATATTCTATTGGCTGATTTAAAAAGAAGGATTTTCTGATTTGAAACAAATTGATTTTCCAACATGGGTGATGCAGCCAATGTTAGTGGATTTGTATGATATATCAAATATGGAGTATCAAGAAGAATTTGCAGAATTACAAAATGATGAGTCAGTTAAAACTTTATTTAATACAAAAGGAGCAATGGCATGGCTTTGTGAGGAAACAGAGATCAAATACCCAAATTCAATGAAATGTGCAAGAAAACTATTGCTACCGTTTCCATCTTCATATTTAGCTGAATGTGGGATTTAGTGCTGTAAATGATTTACTAGTAAAAAAAAGGAATCGGCTGGATATAACACAACGTGGAGACTCGAGACTGATGCAAACCAAATTGGAACCTAATATAAAATCTTTGTGCAGCAAGCATCAAGCACAAGGATCTCACTAAATTAAAACAATAAATTAATACAGAAAAATCTTTATTAAAATTATTTGAAATTTGAACGTCAGTTTTTGATTATATGTTTTGAAAATCTACTTACCGTGTTTCGTTACTAATTTCCTAGTGATTTGTTCCTAAAACTTATCATTTAAGTTTCTTAAGTGAACAATTCAATTTCTCAATAATAAAAATTATGTATGTTACATGGGGGGGGAATAGGAATTTCGGAAAGGCTAAGATGGGGCATGGCACAAAAAAGGTTGGGAAACACTGGTTTAAACAATAATAATATATGTGGAAAAGAATTGAAATTATAAAATAATAATTTTGAAAGAATATAAGTATTTCTACCATTTAACAATTTTTAAATATTTTTAAAAATCTTACCACTAGCAATCTCTATGGATTTCAGTTTTCTAAATTATTGTAAAAAGTTTTTAATTGTTATATAGACTTTATTTACTTTTAATAATCAGTATATTTTAAATGGTAAATGTTAAATTCTTATGCTTATTACCTAATATTTTTTTTTTTTTTAATTAAATGTTTTTTTAGGCAAGTTGGGAAGGATCTTACTATTCCAGGTGGAACAAAAGTTATTGAAGCCAAAGGGAAAATGATTATTCCTGGTATGATTTTTCGGTTTGGTTTAATGAATAACTAACTTCATGACTAGAATAATGTGTGATGTTCTTATTTTGTTTTTTGAACTATATTGATTGAAGCTGTAAATTTTAAAAAGTGATAAATTTAATGTAACTGGAATGAAACTTTCTAAAATCTTAAATCAAAGAACTTTTCACATAAAATTGTTTTTGATTTAAAATTTTAGCTAAATTTTTCTGCAGTGTAAAATGAAAATTAGTATATCTCATTTCTCCCAATTTTTAAAAAAGAAAAATTTTGTATAAGTGTTTCTCATTGTTTCATATTTTAATTTAAACCCCAATAAAAATATTAATTTTTAATTTTGTTTCTTTAAATAAAAAATGATTACTTAAAAGAATCTATATCTTCTAAGAAAGGTTTTAAATTATATGAAAGTTTTTAATAATACCTCTGTAAATCTTTGAAAAAAAAAACATGATTTTGAATAATTTATAGAAAATCATATAATGATGAAAGTATATATATATATATAAGAAAGTAAAAGAGTTTGATACTTTTTTGTTTTTTTCTTTTTCGCTAAAAGTAAGCATTATGGGACAGTGGTGACAATTAATCATTTTCCCCCCACCAATTTCAGGATAACATAAGTATTAGAATTTGGTTAGCAACTGGTTGGGAATGAATTGACTCCTAAACAAAAATGGATATGGTTTTAAATTTTGTTTTACAATAGTCACGTTTTGTACATAAGAGCTAATTAGACTGGAACTTACAGCCTTAAGTAGATTTCAAACTGCTGCAACCATCCAAGTTCAAGGTGGGTCCTGAATTCAAAAACTTTTAAACTGAAGGACAGTGAGCTAACTAGGCAGAAGTTTTTTGAAATTGCTAATCCTAACAACATTCAACAGACAAGTTAAGAATTAATTAAATTTTAACAACAATGTCAAAGCAGAAAGTTAAAAGAACTTTAGATTTTTCTACTAAATTTTTTTAATAAAAATTCTACTTAAAAAAAATATTAATATTTTTTTTAACTACAATTATACAAATTATTAAAATGACAAAAAAATATATATTTCATATTTCCTCTATTGATTATATAATACATAATTTTATAAAACTGCAAAATTATAATAAATCTAACACAAGAATTAAGAATTCTAAAAAAAATAAACACTTTTACTTAACACAGCTCATTATAGAACATGAAGAAATATAGCAGATGACATGATATCGTACTCTATTTTGTTAGATTGTTATCTAACAAAATAAAATTCAGCATTTTTTATTACAGTGAAAACAATTTAAACATTTAGATACAATTTTAGCCCTATTGAATTTAACATGAATAAATTCTTATCTTTATTATGAATGTTTGATTTTATTCTAAATGAAATAAGCCTCAATGGTACTGTAATAAAATTTTGCACATTCAATGTAAATTCAAAAATGAAAATGGTACAGCTTAGAATTATAAATGCCTTTAATGATAATAATCCATATTGCTCTGTAATTCAATTTGTTTACTATCTTCAATACATTTTTTGACAGTGAAAAAATCACTATATTTGTCTGTTTTCCACTTTTTTGACATGTGACTATAATGCTCACTTTATCCTTTTTCTAACAAAACACAATGTTTAAGTTATCTGAGCTACATTTTTAAACCTCTGGATATGATCCACTCTTAAAGAAAAAAAAATTTACATGTTTCAGTAGACAATTTTATGACTTCATATTTAATTTTAAGCTGTTAACATTTGTGGTAACTAAAATTTCTAAATTAAGTTTTATTAAATCTTGTTTATTTGGAATATTTATCCATTATGAAATTGTTGAAAATTCAACTTTGACAAGTGCACAATAAATTATTTTGTCCTTTTTTTAAATTTTTTTTAAAAATTAAAAGAGATGCTTTTTATATTTAAAAAGCATATCATTAATTTTGAATAATAGCATTAATTGTAAAAAATTTACAAAAAAGTAATTATCAATATTGTATACTTAATTAAAACATATAAAAACTTAAAAATGGAATACATAAAGAATTTCTTTAGCATTTTCTATGATTGAAGATAATTTTACGAATTACTTTAAAAAAAAAGTTGTACCATTTCTTAGCTAAAAGAATTTAAATTTCTTACATATATTGTTATATTTTTCTTTGTTTTGTTCAAATAATTAACCAAATAATAAATAAAAACATCTTAGATGTCTAAGTCATGAACACTGGTTCATTTCACTTGAATAACTCATGTCAGTGGTCATCAAACTTTTGAAGGTTCTGAGCCATCATAACATTTTTAAATCCTGTAGTAAGTACCAAAAAAATTATCAATTTTTTAGACAAAATAACTTTACATTTGTTTTCTTCCTATTGAGTTACATTTCATATAAGTATGAAGTCAATTTTATTTAATTGTGTATAACAAAAAGAAAAATTTAATTGTTCATTGAAAAATTGGAAGTGTTAGCTGTAAGCAACATATACAATGACAGTATTTTTTGCCTTTTTTTTAAAAGTCAGATTTTTCGCATTGTATAGTGAAAAGCCTAATATGGTCGAAGGCTTTTATAAGGCATATTAATATCCACTGTACATTGCCTTCCAGGACTTTTCATATGTAATGGGCCTATTCACTTGTCTCAAGGGAAGAAACCTCGAAAATACTCCCAAGCACACACCCCTAAAATTGCATGCCACCCTCATCACCCACTGTGCAACAGTGGTTTGGATCAAACTAGGGTCCTTATACTCCAAGAAGTGGAGTCTTATCACAGGTCATGGTGAGACCTTTTTAATCGCACTTATCAACTTTGCTGAGAAAATGGAATTCTCTCTCTCTTTTTTCTTTTTTTTAAACACCAAGAAATTGTTTGGATGTTGGGGAAGTAGGTAGTAGTTACCATTTGAATATAGTTGTTCAAGTGTTTATTAGTGAGAGTCTTTTCTTATTTTTAATAAATCTCTCAGAAGGGAAAAAAATCCCTCCACAGCTATGGAGTTGAACATATAGAGTCTTCTTAAAGATAAACCTAGATCTATATACAATATTTTCAATTCTTGAAGAAGTAAAGGATTTTGCAGATAAATAAGACAGTTTTAATTCCAAGGCAACATTTTCATGAAAATAAAATTGTTGCATGATACAAGTAGAGTTTTTTTTACTTAAAGCTATAAAATGGGATTAACTAAATTAAGCAATAATTGAAATCTTGGAAGCATTTGTTAAATTCATCACTTAAATCTAAAGTAATTTCAAGGGATTGGTTGCTGTTGGAACATATCGTTGAAATAATTTTGGTGCATTGAGAAATAAAGGATAAACAATTACAGTTAATGAACTGTTACAATTGGAAGATTAACACAATATACTGAGACTGTCTCTTAATAGCTCGCACTTGAAGGTTTAATAATCACTGCTCTAGCCGTTATATCTATTGAATAAAATATTTATCCATTTGTTATAGTAAAATTTTTGAAAATATTATTTCTGTGAAAGTTGGGTAAACAAATAATTTTATACCTCATTATAATTTTATTAATGTAATCAAATAAAAAAAAGGTTCTCTTTATAAAACCTATGCACTGTATAATTCACTCAAAATAAAAACTTAGTAATGCATTTAATAGTAATATGAATTTTGATGCATATTGAGTTACTATCTTTTATTTAGTTTTCTAAGTATAAAATAGAATTGATATGCACTGAAATATTATTTCTGTATAAAATTATTTTATTCATTTCATAAATAAAGTGTATAATTTTTAGGTGGAATTGATACACATACACATTTTCAATTTCCATTTATGGGCACCGTGTCTGTGGATGATTTTTACACTGGAACTAAAGCTGCTCTTGCTGGCGGAACAACTATGATTAGTAAGTTGTGCAGGATTTTTGTTTTCTTATTATTACTGCTTATAATTTCTGTGTATAACAAAACTGATTTCATTATTTCTTATAACCTAACACATCACTTTCATTGAAAAATTTTTACAAAGCTTTTCAAACATGAAAATTTAAACTGTTACCAGTTATAATTTAAAATTTGTATAGGCTATCTAATTATCACAGTCTTGTGATTTCTTAAAACCTTTCTTTTTAAGAAAATCAAGCATTAAAAATATATTATTATCAGTTGCATTTTTTTGCATAATTAGCTTACATTTAAATTCCAATTCTAGCATAAGTTTATTGATTTATCTTTATATTTTCATATTTATCAAATAATTACGTTCACTGATAAATTCCTTTTGCACATTCTGTTAACCAAATATTTTCTTTCCATTTTGGATAACTATTCTGGTTTGTTTTGCATAACTTTATAATAATAATAAAATTACATAAATTGCAAGCATATATTAACATTTAGATATCATATAAAAACAACATTGTCCATATAACTCGCATGTTCTGATTACTTATAAATTTGAAATTGTATTTTATTGTAAGAGGAGAAAAATAATGTCAATATGTTTATAATGTCAAATCTGTTTTTGATTTGCAAATTGAAAAGGCCTGGATTACGTGTTTTGTACTCAAAAAAGATAAATTACAGCAATAATCATCAAAAAAATTAATGAGCCTAGGACACCTCACTGATCTTTCTGAGAATATAGACTGTAGACCCAGCACTCATATCTTGCAAGTTTGCTTCCGTAAGTTTGACACAATGTAATTCCATTAATTCCAATGTTATTAATCAGTGTCAAATGGTATTATTTATGCAACATTCTGCTTTTGTTGAGTACACATTTTTGTTTTTAAGAATTATAAAAACTTGTTGAACTACTTCTATATGAAAGTTTTGTTCCTCTGTTGATGTAGTCCATCAAATTCCTTCTACCATGTCCCTTATTTCAGAGTTAATCTATGAGAAACACAGTTATAAAAACACTCTTTACACCTGCTTTTGATTGTAAACAAGCTATTTTGTTAACAATTCTTAAACTTACTATTTGAATTTTAAATTGCAGTTTGCATCGTGAGAAGGAAAACTTAAAATTGTTTCCCCCTTTATTTTAAAAAAAAGTTGAACAAAGTATAAGAATGTGTTTACAAAAAGATATTACTTGATTGTCATGAGCATTCAATTTTTGAGAACTTATACTTTTGTAAGAAGATGAATGTCTCAATATACCTATAGATAGGATCTTTGGCTATCATGAAAAATGTTATCAACTTTTAACCTGTATGACTAGAATTGCTGCTGCAAAGAAATGTTCCAAGAAATTCTCCTTCAAGAATTCGATCTTCTAAAGTTGAGATGGCAAACTGAAATCTATAGTGAATTGAATAGTCATAACTGCAAGAGACACAATAGATGAAAATCATATAAGAAGTCTGGGACTTCAGTTTCATTTCACACTCAAAAAGCGAAAAAACTTTCTTGCCACATTATGTTATGGTATAATATTCAAATTCCATTTTGAGAGACTGAGAGAAGTAAATAAACAAGTGAGAATACTTGCATGTGATTGGCTGAACAAATATGTACCATTGTGCTTAGCTAAAACGCACAATGAAAAAAAGTGCATTGTATTTTGTTAGTTTTAAAATAAGGAGCAATTATTTCCAGAACTTTTTGCATTTATATTTTTTACATAAAAATCAAGTATATTTTTATGTTTTAAAATTGCCCTCAAAGAAGTGGTGCAAAACTTAATTTTTAAGCCTCTTACTAGTTTCAGCCCAAGGTCTAATAAGCTAATTTACTGTCAAATGTTTTTGTGGAATCTAGAAATCAAAGTTATGTCCATTCCCTTTTGATTGAACATATTCTTACTACTTTTAACTCTAAAAATTATTGGGCTAAATCAGACATCAGTTGAGCTAGGCACAAAGAAGTTTGATGCATTTGCTAATAATAAATGAGCTTTGTCCAGGTTGAAGATGGGAAAATATTATGCTCACATGTGACTCCTGGTATTAATAAAGCTACAAAGAAATGATGTAAGTTAATAAATGATATGGTTGAAGTTTATGATAGGCAGACAACATTGATTACTGCACATTTAAGTTCTCTAGGAGAAAATTTACCAAAAAGTTGCATTTGTTAAAACAAAATTTTAAGTGAACATGGGTTTAGTATTTATAAAGTACTAAGCTGTTTATTTGATATTCACTTAACTATCTGTGGATTAAAATATGATGCAAAGAAGCTTTTCAGTTAAGAAAATATTTGTTTTTAATAGTAGATGGGGATTTTGAAATTGATTATACAATTTGCTAAATAAATTTCATTTTTTCAAGACTCTGTTTTTGGATTTATAATGAAATAATTGGGACGTATATTATAATATATTAGTAAATCTTCTTTATTTGATTTAAAGAATTGTTTCTTTTAAAGATCCTGTAATATGAATGTATACACGTTTGTGAAATTGTGCATAAAAAAACTCTTGCTTTCAGGAAAAGAACTATTCCTGTATAAAATTACTTTATGAATCTCTCTCAACAGTTATCATGAAACAATGGCAAACTTACTATAACCTTACATCTGGATTAAAAAAATGTTTAATATGTTTTTTACTAGTGAAAGTTGTTGACTGCATTTTAAAAACTTTTAATTGAAAGTTCATATATGATTATGGTCTGTTGATATGATAGGGGAGTGTGTGTGTGATAGGGGAGTGTTAAATGCCGAAAATAGTGATAAGAATTTTAGCACAATCAAGAATTTGCAAAATTGAAAGGCACAAATATCATTTAATCAAAAAATTACCAAGCTATTTAGAAGAGAAAACTAATCAGAATTTTACTATGTAGAATAAAGGAAGTGAAATCTTTATCTAATAGCTTTTTAACATGGCTATCTATCCTTGATTCCACATGTTTATGTAGATTTTTGGTAAACACTAATATAAGTAAAAAATGTCATGGAATTTGGAAGTTTAAAAAATTTTAAAAAATATTTCTGTGCAAAGGAAGCTTTTCTCAAGGAAGATTCACAATATTTTAAAAAGCTTTTACTATTCTAAATTATAGGTCAAGCTATATCATAAAACTTAATAATAAATATTTTAATTTGAAATTTTTGGTCTTGGCAATTTTTTTAAAGTGGAATTCCTTTATTATTTACTTATTAAATATAATTTAAAGAGTACTTTTTATATCAAAATTTTGGCAATCTCTTGCTTCAATACTTATTTATTGGAATTTAGAATCGGTTGTCATAATCCTAAACCGCCCTAGTGATCTATTCATTTTTTTAACTCATTCTTTTTTTAATTGAAGGCACTTTCAGATTCTAACAGTTCAAGGATTCTAATACCACCTTGAGCTTGTATGTATGTAGTGGTTCAGAATTCACTTTAAACTGCAGATCCTAATCTATAAGCCCCTGTATTCCAAAAATGACAATTGAGCAACAAACAAAAAACCAAGCTATAAATTCTGCTTTCTTTTGATGATATCATTTGGTTATGTTATGTATGGAGATTTTTTTAAGAAATAAATTATTGTTTTGCAAATATTTATTAATATTATGGGAATTATATATGGGAATTTTAAATATGTTTCTTAACATTTTATTCACATAGTAATTTCTCAAAACTGTCAAGACTTTTAGAATTGAATATGTTGTATTACCAAATAATATTTAGCTTTTAATAATCTTTAAAAATTGCATTTGTGGAAAACTAGAAAACTCAACACTGTTTTATTGAGGTATGTACCCTAAAATTTTAATGCTATGTATAGATTATTTATATTTTCACATTTTGTGAATATATAAAAACTTCATATCTGTTTTTATAGTACTTCAGATTTTTCATAAGATTACTTACAACTTAAATATTACAATCTTTATTTTCCATTTTGTGACATTTACAAAAAATGTCACAAAGTGAATTATTTTAGCAGCTCCTGGCTTCGATTCCCTCTTCAGACTTGGACTTTTGCAACAGTTTGATATCAACTTTTAAACTGTAAATCATTACTTAATTAGCCCTTTTATAACAAAATGACCATTAATTGACGGATCAAACCAGCATTCTCAAAGTCATTGCATGCAGCCAATTTGTGTAAACCATATAAAAATGTATTTTTATTTTGAAAATTTTAAAGGTATCAAATATGCAATGAAATAATGATTCATTATAGTTATTAATTCAATAATTTTTTTAATTGAAAAATTTTGTTCTATATCCATTATATATGTGTTAATGCAGAAATAATTGATTTGCTGCATTGAAAGTTGCATTGAATTGCATACTGTGTAACTAAATTGAGCATGCAAATTTAAACATTTACATGTTTCTTTTATTGGGGCTTTCACATTACTATACTTGTTGCTTCATGTTCAATTTGTTTTTCATAAATGTATGCTTTTTTCTGAAATATTTACTTTTAGTGTTTAAACCGCAGTTTGCTTCAATTTGACACAATTTTTTCCATGAATATTAAATACTTTCATGACAGAAACGACTGTATGCATTTTATTTAGAAGCTGATGAAGGAATATTTTTGATTATTTTTATAGTTTGATAGTGCTAGTTAACAATTAATCAGTTTAGGAATTTAACCTTAATTTAAGTAGTTAGTGGACACATAAAATTTGCAATGTCTTATTATTTTAAACATTGTCTACTATTTTTAAATTTTCTTTCTAATCCTCTTTTATTATGTTATCAATGCTATATTTAATATCATAAATTTTGTGTATTTTATTAGTGGACTTTGTTGCTGATAAAGACTCATCTTTGCTGGAAGCGTATGAAAAATGGCGTAGTTGGGCTGATGAGAAAGTTTGTTGTGATTATAGTCTTCATGTAGTAGTTTCAAAGTGGGGTGACAATACAGAAAAAGAAATGGAAATCTTGACAAAGGAAAAAGGTAATAAAATTATAAAATAAGCAGTTTTTTTAAATCGTGAAATAATACATTAATGTATTTTAGGAATATTAATAAATTATAAAGAAATAGCTTAATGTTGATCACTCATTTTACTTAGTGTAAAAAACATTTGATTTCTTTAAGATTAAAAATGTGTCTATGTCTGTAATATATACATATATAAGCATGAATTATTTTTTAAATAGTTAGCATCTATTATAATTTCTATATGGATGGAATAAATGTCTTTATATGTAACATATTTTGTCTTCTCAGAACCAACCCATCTGTTCACTTTTCTCTTTCTTCAAAAAGGCTTGTTCTTAAATCAGCCTCTTAAAAATATTTTATCTGTTCTATCAAGCATATTTAAATGATTGTTGATGATACTTAAGAGTTTAGAAAATTGAAACCATTGTCATTCCTATAAATTCTGGGCTTCTAAATTCTACAAACATATTTCTAAATAATTGGGAAATCTTAAGTAAAATGAAGTTTAAAATCATTTTTTGATACCTTCACCATTTAAAGCTTTTGTATTCAATAATTTGAAAGAGAAGAAGTGTAAAATAATTTGAATTTAATGAAAATAGATGATACAATCCAGTTCACCTTTAAAGAATCATCATAATCATTTTAGTTGTTATAATTATGCATATTTATTGCATAATAAGAATTAAAATTCTCTTATGTAATAATAAAATACCTTTTAAATTTACAAGTTGTGTCTGGTGGTGCAGAAATAAAACTAGATAGATATAGGATTGTCTTTGTAATAAACATAACAAGTGCATAAAAATGTCAGTCATCATATTGGTGATGAATGATAACTCACAAGAATAGGATCTGTGTCCGAGGTAACAATAATTGTAATATTAGTACCTTACACAGGCCTTCTTGAATAATATTAATAAATGGGCTGCTGGTTTATGACTTGTTGCATTTTACCTCGACAAATACTTATAGTGTGATTATGGTAAATGCTAGCAAAAAATATCAGATTACATAGAAAATTTTGAAGAGCAGTTAATAAATCCCTTGTGAATATAGATCAATAATATACTTAAATGGATATACATTGTAATTATGTTTCTTAAAAAAAAAATTAAATTGTTTTAAGTTTAAATATATACTTAATTTTTCCTTATTATGTTTTTCAACTGAAATATGCTTCTCGTTTAAAAGCTATATTTTAGAGGAAAATGCATATAGTTTAGAAATATGATAAATGATTATTAGTATGAAAAAATTATTGAATAAATTTTCTTCTAGTCTATTAAAAAAAGTAAATATTTTTGCTTGTCATTTTGTAATATATTAATATTCCTGTTTAAATTACACCAAGAACATATCAAACCGGTCATAAAAAGTTCTAATTTTTTTTTTTCTACATAACTGAATATTTAAATCTAGTTACCAAATTTGATAAAAATTTGTCTTAACTATTTATTACAGAAACATTTTAGTGTATTTGTTTGAAGATACTCTTAATTGAAGGAAATTATGCAATATTAGCTGCTTTTAATTTATTTATTTGTATTTGTCTGTGAATTACTTGCATTTTAAACTGGATCTTTTTGTACATAACTACTGAACCAAAAATTCATCAATTATTGTATATTATATCCTTAGATGTGAAAATAGTGTATATTTTATAGAAAATCTGTAAGTATATATTATTTTCACATCTAATGATTGACAGTAATTTCTGAGTCTGTATGAAATTTAAAAAATATTGCAATATAAAACAACTGTATTGTGAAAAGGGAAATTTAAATGTCTGTAAAATCTTTTAAATATTGTTCTATTCTGTACATTCTCTTTTTTTGCAACAGTTATTAGTTCTGTGTGAATTAATTTAATAATTTGAGACTACTATATATATTTTTAGATAGTTATTGTTGATCTGTGAATTTTTTTATATAATTTTGGTTGAATTTCATCATTGTTTAATTTTTTAATTTAATATATATAGATGCTTACAAATATTTCTTCATCAATTCAAAGTAAATCTCCATAATTGTCAATTTCACTATGAAATCTGAAATTTGTTCATCGCTATATACAGTGAAATTTATTTCCAGGTGTCAACTCTTTTAAAATGTTCATGGCATACGAAGGCTTACAAATGTCTGATAAAGAGCTTTTAAGTATTTTTGAGACTTGTGCAAAATTGGGAGCTGTTGCTCAAATCCATGCAGAAAATGGAGACATTATTTCTGTTGTAAGTTATATGTTCCATTGCGTTTTTGTGTTTATCTGTGTTTTAAACAATAGTACTTAATTTTGTTCAATGTGAAGCCTCAAGATTTTGGTTAATATTATTAGATAACAATAGTAATCTTATCTAAGCTACAGTAATTTTAAAATCAAGTAATCTAAAGCAACTAGGAAATGTTTATACAGGTAACTCTTAGCTGAAACATCCTAGCAATATTTAATAAAATATTTTTTTAAAATATTTTTTTTTAGGAAATTAACACTTGTACCACTTTTTTAGTAATATGTTGCCAGTTTCATATATCATTAATCTTATGTAACCCAACTAATGATAATTTAAAAACAATATTAACAATGTTTTTAATATAATGAGCAGCAAATTACATCTCTGACTAATATGCTTAATTATCATAGTTTTTTTACTTCTTGATTGTATGATCCTATCAGAAGCCTTAACAGAGAAAACTGCATTGATTTATAAGAATGTCAATATATACTCAATGCCTTTGCAAAAATTTGTTGATGTGGAGTTAACTTTATGAAGCCATAGGAAACTTCTTCATTGATATTAAGTGGGTTTGCTCAGTTTGCGAAACTGGGGAACATTTTTTTTTTAATTTGTATATAACTTTTTGATGTGTCCAAAGTAGTTTACATAATTTGTAACATAAAGCTTGTAAATATTCCATATAACTGACATTCATACATCATTTTCAATATGCAATAAGAGATGTAGAACATTATTATATTTTATTAATTTCTATCCTTAAACATTTTTATCTTGAAATGTATGATCTCATTTTTATCTTAAATATATATATATATATATATATATATATATATATATATATATACAATACCTTTTTACCCAAAAGAATGTTTCATTATAAAAATAAACAGGTTTTGAAGATACTGATATTGCTACTTGGAAGCATGAAAAATAATTGTATAATGTATCATGCAGAACATTTTTAAGGACAATATAGTCCAAAGAGCAATAAGAATTGACAGAATTTAGTAGCATTTCATTTATCTACTCCCTGTAATGATCTTTGTTTCTGCTAAAATCTAGTGGTAGCAGTCTAAAAATAAGCAATTTTTCATATATTTTACACAATGTGTAACGTTTTTTTTTTCTTTAACCCTTTTTTTATCCAATACATAATTTATGAGTTACTCCTAAACTAATCAAATGCATTGGATCTAAAGGGAACTGAAAAACAAATCCAAAATTACAGATAGACAATGATAGAAATTTATGTGCATTGTTTATTTGCTAACAAAGAAAAAGTTCCTTTTTGCCACGAGGGCTTTCTATATCAAAGAAGTATTGTAGGATTATTAATGACGGTTTTTTAACTTTGCATTTTCCAATGTCATAATAGGAATTGTAGTTTCTATTCTATATTGAAAAATATAAAGAAATAAGAATTGATTTAATTATCTTTAGAATTGTGCAAATCAGATTATCCGAAACACATAAATACCTGATGTAAAAATTTTTCATGCTGTGATTTCAAATAGTTGTGCTCAGAAAGTATCTATTTCACTTCGCTTTACTGCTAATATAAAATGCATTTCAGTTTAATAATTTTCTTTATTACCTAACATTTTTATTTAATCAAATAATCTTATTTATTCACTCGCTCCAAAAAAGCAAACCATATAAGAATACACAAACCTTGCTGCAAGTGAAAGCTAAATTATGATTGCAGATAGAAAATCTAACATTTTGATTTGTTCACTTCTTTTATAATAGCCTTGCAAATTAAATACCCCCAGAAATCTATGGACATAAGAATTTCAATATTTCACATGGAATATCAGACAAACTTTATTTATTTTTTTTTTTTTTAGTATTCTGGTCAGTGCAATAGAAATCATTCTGAATCCCTTTAAACGTAACTAGCATTTATATATAACATTAAAAATATAATCAAAATCAATATGTGTTATCAGTAATTTTAAAATGCCAGATAAATTAAATCATTCTTAGTTGTTTAATTTTTGAAAATATTTTAATTAAAAAAATAATTTATGCTATTTTTTTTATAAAAGGCATGTTATGCTTAATTCTCTGCCTTTTACTTATATACTGAAGCCTATTCAGTTATATCTTGATTTAGTAAAATCTACCAAATTTCTCTATACTATTAATCGGACAAAAAAATTTTTGAAATTAAAATGAGCCATATCTGCAAAACTATCCATACATGCATATATATACATGTTTGTATGAACATTTTTGTTTAATATTTTTCATTCTAATTTATATTTAAAAAATTTTGATTGTTTATGCATATATATATATATATATATATATATATATATACTTGTATAAGCATCCAAATTTTTTTAATACATTTAAATGCAAAGTTTTTTTGTGGTTTATGCATTTTGTCCATGATCTATAAATTGTTTCATCATACCCTGAGGTAGCTATAATTTATGACAAAAATAATTTTAATAATAGTAAACATGCTTAACAAAACTTAATAATTAATAAAATGTTCAATGTAAACTATTTGTTAATTTATTTTGTAACTGTGTGTTTTTAATAATGTTTGCATTAAAATGAACAATTTTGCAAATTATTATTTTTTATTATAGAATCAACAAAAATTATTGAAACTGGGTATCACTGGACCAGAAGGTCACTTATACAGTAGACCTGAAGAGGTAAATATTGTTTGTTTGTTTTTTTTAAGTGAGAAGTTTAAAATCTTCTAGTATAAAGCAAAAATTTTCTTAAATTAAGATTTTTTTTGCTACTTTGATTGACTGTTGTTTTACAATGATGCTTTGGGGAATAATTTAGTCATAGACTATCTCATTAATATCAATATATAATTCTGTCTAACCAGCATCACTAGTTAAATGTAAATCTTCATCTGCATAAAACATAAGAAGTTATATATTAATAGTAACAAAAATATGTTTTATGTGTATGTAGCATAGACAGAAATATCATATGCATAATATGAAATAAATACATACAAAATTTATGAGTATGCAATACATTCTGCACAAAAGCAACTATTTCTTGTGTTATCTTCAAACTAAAACTTTTTTGATATGACTTCAGGATGCAAAGGCTTGATTTAGACGTTAGTCTTCAGCCAAATGCATAGCATAGCATTACAATGCATAACAGAAAAGCTATGCATTGTACCATGGTGGTCAACACTTGATGAAACTGGCAATGTTAGTATTTTGTTTTATTTAATTTGATATATTGTGAGTTTTTCCTATTGTTGTGTACAATTATTTAAATTATTCAAATTTTAAATTTCATTTTGTAAATTTTACTTTGTTTCCTGGTTACATGTTCTTTTGCTGTAATTAAAAGGTCTTGTCTAACTGCTTTGTTGTACTTATATTTGTTCTAAATATTAAACAATCTTTGAATAAATATATATATATATGTGTGTTTGTATGTATGTGTGTATTTATATATAGATATGTGAAATGTTCTGAATTTATATTTAAAACTACGAGAATTTTCTGATTTGGTAGATCAGCTTAAAAACTACATTTGCTGGGACTATCCTCTGAGTGATTAGCATTCTGGCTGTTAGTTCAACAACTGTATTTAACACCTACCTTGGAACTAAAAGTTTACTGTTGTTTGAAATCCACTATGATGCAAAAGTTTTGATTCTTTGATGTGCCGAAAGCTAACAATCAAACCAGAACTGCTGAACAGATTTTTTTAAAAATTTGGTTTGAACATAGGTTAATATAAAGTTGAAAAAAATTAACCATTTAACATTTTTATTCTTACATAGTCAGGATCTTTATCAGAGTTGAATAAATACATGAATTAATAAGGAGTATAATCTCCTCTTATAGATAATGGCTTCACAAATAATTCATACTGGAAATTAGCCAGTTATAAATTCTTATGGTGGTTGAACTCACTTGTTCAGCAAAGCCATTTTCAGATACTGGTTGATTATTTGAGGAGCTTGCAATAGTACTCCTCAGATTGTCTATAGGGTTGTGTTCTAGAGCTTTAACTGGTCAATATTTCTGGTGAATATCTTTTCTTTCCAAAAAATCGTCAGTCATGAGTTCTATGGGGTCTCAAATTGGCATCCAATAAAGTGAAATTTAAGCCAATGTTAGAATTAAAAGGTTCAACATAGAACTTCAAAATAAGCGACCATCCAAAATAGTGCTTAGCTGGATTATTGAGGTCCTGCTGTCATGATCGATATCCGACTGAATCACTGGGAAGCATTCTTACAACCCCTAATAATTATCCATGGCTTTGCTTAACAAGTGAAGTCACTCATGACAAGAACTCATAAACTTCTTTATTTTTAGTATGAATTTACTGTGAGGTCTACATATCAGTAAGAGAAGATCATTATTTTTGTTGGATTTTATAATTTATGTCTAATGCCACAAAATATTAGACACATTCATGTGAAGGAAAAAGAGTTACTTATATCTTTTACTGTTGTATTAACCTGTGTTCAAATCAAATTTCCTTAAAACCATTCCAGTTCATTAATTGGAGGATTGTTAGCAGGTAACTTGGTTTCAACATGTAAAAGTAAATTGAGAATCAGTTGTGAAGCTAAACTGAAACAAATGAGTGAAACCAATAATTGTTCATTGATCTATATTTTAATCTATATTCTAGACACCATGTTAAAATGTGTTGTTTGATCAAATAAATAAGGGAAATGCCAACATAAAGTCTTGCAAACAACCCTCTCTCACAAAGCTTCCTCCGAGGTATATGTAATCTTTGAGTAAACTTGATTGTCATAATACTAATGTGGCCTAATACTCTGTTTTTTATTTTTGCTTCTTCTCTCCTTTAATTGTTGCTTTATTATCCTTTTCTCCCTTATGCCTTTTAATGTATCAAACTCCCTTTAAAATGCTATAGCTGTTCTGTTTCTAATTTCATCTGGAAATTAAATCACCCATCTGTTTGCCATGCATAGACTCCAATAACCCTAAAAAGAAAATTTTTAGAGACTAACTCATTGCTTTGGCAACTACTTCATGTGAATTGGGTGTGTATAATAATCCTCAACTCTTCACTATGTTTAAATTGGTTGATTTAGTAAGATCTTGCTAGAGTATTGCCACTATTGGCTGGTATCACTTTATTATTCTCAGTGATGGATGGTGGCATCAGCTCCTAATATTCCATATTTCATACAGGAAAATAGCAAATAAATATTAAATGCTATTGGGAAATTTTGGTGTTCTTCTGCTTCTCATTTGTATCAATCGTGTTTCATTTACATGCATTTGTTTTTAATTTTTCTAAACTCATGGTGTGAAACATGATAAACGATGTATTGTTTATTATATTTTAATTTTCTACATGTCTGTGATTATAACTGGACTGTGTGTCATGATTTTAATCATTATATCTTCTTTAATAATCTTACAAGATTTCTAAATAACTCCATTTCAATCTTTATAAACTTTTATTCATTTTTTTTATTTTAACATTATTTGTACTTAAAGCTTTATGTTATTTAATTATATTATATTTTATTTACTCAATGATTTCATATATTACAGTGTTATAACTTTTAGGGTTACTTTTGATTTTATCTTTCTGTTTTACTTCTAAATCATTTAAATGTTAGGGGTTTTTTTATAAACAAATAACTTGTTTCAATATATTTAAAGTTGTAACTTGCCCATCTTCAGTTTTATTTTAAAAAGAATAAGACACCAATGCTAATAAACTTTCTGTAAATAGTAATCTTTAAAATTCTTCTAGCCTTGTAAAAGTTGTCAGAGCTAAGAAGCAATAGCATGCTTTTTACACCTGGTTTTAATTGTTAAGTGTGGATTTTCTGTGGCTGCATAGCTTTGTGCAACTGCCTAGTGTTAATGGGCCCAGTATCTGGGTTACGTTGAACATGATGTCCTCTGTTAAAATGATCTCTGCAAATCTAGGCATGAGCTTGTCTTTCTCTAGTCTCCCCGTTATCAGTACCAATTCATTCCTTCATCTAAATATTAATTACTTATTTTTGTTACTTGACTTTTAATTTAATTGTTATGGGAAACTATCTTGAAATTCTTTGAGGTATGCAAACGAGTGTTCATGTTCTCCCACCTCCCTAATTTGTGTTTATAATAAACCTGTTGTGCTATTAGCTTTTTTCATACTTACATTGCTGCTTATGGTTTCCATTCCCTTCTCGGTCTTGAATGTTAATTCAGAATCCCCTTTAACTATTGGCCGTCACTGTGCAAAAAATGGCCATTGACAAACCTCTTACTCTTAAACATGCTTACATATTTAATACACAAAGTTTGTTTCAAGTTAACATTTTTTTCTTTTAACCCTTTTCAGGAAATTCAACAGTATATATCAATTTAAGATTTAAAGTAAGCTCATTATCTTTAAAAAAAAAATCTTAAATACTAGAGAGAATCAGTTTTTCTAAAAACAGTTTGCATTGGTTTTTCCCTTTATTAATTGAACATGTTATAAATGATTGACAGAAAAACTTGTTGGTTAAAGTTTTTTTTTAATTTTTTTAAATTAATTAATTAATTATTATTTTTTTTTTTAGTACTTCAAGTTAAGCTACAGATAATTTACCAAATTTTAATGAGTGTCTGTGGGGGAATTTTCTACCTCATCATAAAATGTTTTGCCTTAGATATTATCAACTTCACTATCAAAAAAATCATAAGTTAATCTATCAACTTATAAATTCATGTTTATTAAAAAAAAAAAAATTGTCATAACATGTGAAATTATTTTTGTATAAAATGGGTTTATCATGTCCATATTTTTATAATTTTCCGAACTTTGAGGTGGAATATTAACTTAAATTAATTGAGGAAATCGTAGAAATATTTATCTTTCTTAAAATTCAAAGATCCTTAAGTTCTTTTATATTTTGAAGGGAAGAAAATAAAATTTTGTTTTTTTTTATTATGTAAATTCAGGCAAAGCTTTAAATATTTTGCAATATAAGTTTAAAATTATCAGTTATGTTGATTGTTCAAGGTATAATATTATAATTTTGTTATATATATTTTGAAATATATGAGATTCTTAAAATTAATTTTACATTGTATTTTGTTTATTATTCTTGTAAAGTTTTTTTTATTTTATTATTTGAAGGTCACATTAAACTACAGTGATCAATATTTAGCATGCACTCTAATTAAATCAATGTTATGGTACTCAAAAATTTTAAGTTGAAAATAAAAGGCATAAAATACCCTAAATTTATCTTATGAAGCCTACAACACAATTTACCTAACTACAATTTGTATCTATTCTACAGTAAATATTGTATGTTGTGTGTATTTAAGGCATTTAGAATAATGATGAATTATTTCTTGTAACTTCTGAAAGAACAACTGTCAGCATAAATACTGCATTAAGTTAAATAGTATAATTATATATGTGAAGGAAATTTGCTTAAGCTTCTTCACAAAAATCAATTGTTATACATGGCATTTCATCTTGGAAAATACATAAAGCAAAAAAAAATCTTAAAATATACTTGCTCACAAATAAACTTATATTCACTCGCTAAAAGAAGTTGAAATGCATAATGCTCAGATATATGTTATTTAGAATATTACAATACACTGCTAAATTGAAATAAAAATAATTACTTCTACTAATGTATATAATTGTAACAAACTGAAATTATTTTATTTACTATGTGAAGCATTCAATAACTGATTATTTAGCATCCAAGTCAAAAGGATGTAGTAAATATTGAACAAAATTAGAATGTAAATTATCACTGTCTGACAGACTCTTAAAATTCTATCTGGGAATATTATTTCAGCATCTTAGACTTTTGATATTATTGTTGATATTTTCATTTTTCAAACACAAATATTGGACTGCTAAAATTTAGCTTTTAAAAGTGTTGACACCCTAGTGTTTCTTACCCAAATTATGACATATTTAAATGCTACGTGCTTTAATATGTATTATTAATTTGTACCGTAAATTGAAACTTCAAAACTGTGCCATAAAAAATTATTTTAACTTTAATATCTCTCTCTCTCTCTTTTTTTTCGTGAGACAGGAAGGCAGCTTCAATTTCCTAAAAGTATTAATAATCCAGAGCTCTTTATATTAACTTTTAATTATTAATTACTAATTTCATTCGATGAGCTTAAATTAAAAATAGGAAAATTTTGTCTAATAGCTTTTATTATTAAAATTAAAAATTGTTCAACTTTCTTAAATGACTGGAATGTAGTTTTGTCTTAATTTTGCAGAGTACACGTTTTCCTGGTTAAAATAATCGTATTTTTAAATCAAGAAAAATCTTCTTGAATATATTGGTTATATTACATTATTTTGTTTTTATTTAGTATTGTAAAATCAACTTCAAAATAACTACATTAAATTTTATTTGAAGGTTGAAGCTGAGGCTACGAATCGAGCAATAATTTTGGCTAATCAAGTTCAATGTCCTTTGTATGTTGTTCATGTAATGAGTAAATCTGCTGGGGATGTTATTGCTAAGAAGAGAAAGGAAGGTGAGCTAATCAACATGTTTCTTATATTCTTTAAAGCCAGTAAAAATTTCATGTTCTAATTAGTTAAACCGTAGTTAAAATAGTTAAAACATAATAACATAGTTAAAATATTACTTTAATTTAAATATTATTGGATATGAACTTAATCCTATATTAGTTAAAATATCACTTTATTTAAATATTATTGGATGTGAATTTAATCCTATATTTAGTTAAAGCCTTCAAACATTACTTAAAATTAATGAATTTAAAAACTAAGGCAACCAATAATTACAAAAAATATTAATTGAATTACTTTAAAAATGCAGCACTGAGAAACGCAATATAAATTATTAATGTAACATAATTTATATTAATATTCAGAAATGCAACAAAAAAAATTTCGAATGATATTTAAACATCAATATTAATGATGTATTTAAATTGATGTTTACCAAAAATGGTTAATAGTATTCTCATGTAAACATTGAAATATTACTGGTAGTCTTTTAGTGAGGGACTTGGTTTCTATTATTTCACTGTTTGGTCTTAATTGTGTGTATACTTAATATTAAATTATTCAAGTTGTAGCGTGCTTTCAGGTAAATGTAATTATGTTAAAAGAATTTCCCAAGGCATTCTACAGATATTTAAGGGATTTAACTCTGGACTATATTAAATTTATAGTGATATCTATATTGACAAGCTTCTTAAAAGCACAAATTCATTGTAGTCTGGTATTATTGCTTATAAAAAGCATATGAATGTGAAAATTACTTCCTTGTGCAGTTGCTCTGGAACTTCCTTGATATATGAAAAAGTAAACAATCCCATGCATATCAACTGGGCTTCAGATTTTGAAACAACTTAAGTCTAGTCTAAATGTTAAGTGGAAATGCAATCATGACAAGCTGTAAATAAATATCTTTTGTTGTAGTGTGCAGTCTTAGTTATAAAATGATGCTTGTGTTAGCCTGATGGCACATGTAGCTTCATAAAGTTACTCACACTTAGTTTATCCCACAATGATATCTAAATATTAAAAATGTTAGCAAGATACAATATGTTGATCTAAATCCATTGAATGTATATATGAAGTGTGGAGAACTGCAATTTTTGCTTGTACAAAGTAAGTTTAATTTTTAAACTTACTATATAAGTGTACTGATGGTGTCTTAAAAAATTCTATGTTTATATAGAAGTATCGCTATTTTTCGATTTGAAATTTCCTTAGGTTCGTGACTTTAGCAGTTCTGTTATTCTTTAAAGTGTATTTGTAATTTTGATAAACAAGCATATATTTACACACAAACATTGAACTCCTGTTTGTCCATGTTAAATTAATATATATATTATGTATAATGTAATCAAGAAGATTTGATCAACCCAAAAATAGATGCTTGTTGCATAAAAATGAAGTGAACATGTTTTAAATGAGCAAATATTAATTATTGGCTTGGTTGAACTCTTGAAAAAACTTAAAATTTTTTAGCTTTATTTATGATCAAAGATAAAAAGAATTTACAAGACCTGTACAAAATTTTTCTGTCAATGCTACCATTTATCCCAATTTGAGGTCATTATTCAGAAAAAGTTATATGTATTTTTGGTTTGCATTCAGATTGACATTCTGTTTTTAACATAAAAATGTCAAAAAAATAGTTGACTTTTTATATGTTTTATGATCAATTAATTTTTTAAGGATATATGTTTTTACTTTAAAGTTATTTATTATCAGACGTGTTTGCCTTTATTATTTCTTTAAGGTTATCATGTATATGGAGAGGCTATTGCTGCTGCCTTAGGAACTGATGGTTTACATTATTTCCGTAAATGCTGGCAACATGCAGCAGCATTTGTGATGTCACCTCCCCTTCGACCAGATCCTACTACTCCCAGATATTTAACTCAGTTACTATCTAGGTAAATATTTTTATATTTTAACCATGAAAAATATATAGTTTCAATTAGTTTGTAGTTTCCAAAATTAGCTTCAAATACAATAGATAATTTCAAATTATTTTGTTTCTGTAGCATTTAATATAATTTATTGCATCTACAAAATTTATTAAGTGTTGCATTAATGTGAAGCAACTCATTTTTGTGATAACTATAATTTTTTATATAATTTTTAAGAGACTTTTGGAAATGCATGAAATATAAATGCATATTGTTTAATTTTAAGTATATAATTCTATTTTTATTAGAAAATCTACATTCCATAGGTAAAAAGAAGCAGCAATACTTAAAAAGGATAGTGTGTTAAGTTAGAATAATTACATTAATAATGTCAAGAAAAATCAGTCTTTTTGCTGCTTAATATATTTAAGGTGAATTATTAATTTTTAGATAAAAACTATCATTTTTAATATTATAAAATTATGTGAAATTTGATTTAGAACTTTAACAATTGAAATATTTTTGTATTTTCACTAAATTAAAATGTAAAATTCTTATTCATCAATTAAAATGGTGTAAATAATATTTTGTTTACACTATGTGATTCATTTTTTTATTGTGATTAACTTTTTTAATGAAATTATTTAAAAATTAAGATTTTCTTCTTAAATAGAAAAATTTGTGCTGTTATTTTTTTTATTTCTGTAATTTTTGGTTTGTTTAATGTTTTTTAAATCAATTTGTATTATGTATATATCATCAATCATTAGTAATGTTTTTTCCATCTTTAAGGGGTTAGTAAATGTTGACTATTACCATACATTATATTTATATATATTTATATTTTAACTTATAAAAATCTGTTTACTTTAACCTTTTCGTTTCTTACATATTTCTTCTCTGTAATATAAAGAATGTTACAAAATTGTAAAGTCATTAGTTTTATTACAAATGATGTAAATTTTTTAAAAATTGAGTTTATATAAATAAATGAAATACATATGCACATATATTATAAGGGAAAACTACTAATATTATATTTTTTTCTATTAAAATATTTATTTTTAAATCCTTAGACCACTATTTAAAACAAAATTTATTTTAATCCTAAAAAGATATTGATCCATTATTTTTTCTTGGTAACTTCATAAACATGATTTTTTTTTAATTAATCAGATTTGCTAATAAAGCTTTGGGAATTTTATCCCATTTATCCATGATAGCCACTTTCAATTCATACACAGAATCATAATGACAACCATCAACATAAAACTGATTAGCCAAATAGCTCTTCATCCCTCCAAATTTTTTTTTTTTTTTTAAATTTAAGTTTGTATTATGGATTGGCCAGCTTAAAGCCTTGATTCTTCTTTTCTTCTGCAATCACTTTTAGTTGATTTTAACATGTGGCAATCCATGGTATTTTGCTGAGATTTTTGTTTGTTCCTAATATTAAATTAAAAGGTACAAAGTATTAATATATGATTAATACTTATACCTTTTAATTATATATTAATACTTTATATATAATTGTTAAACTATTGGTTAAAAGCAGCTGGATCTATTTTTCCAAACCTCTTGTTGCTCTCATTTTCAGTGAATCCATCCTCATATCATCAAACTAACTGTACTACTGCTTTGAAAGATCTACTGGACAAATCTCAGACTTCTGTCTATAAATTATGACAGCAGTAAATATTACCATTCAAGCCATCCAACTTAAACTGAAAAAATATTTATTTTTTCGAGTATCGTTCCTGATTATGAACTCTAACCAGTTTCATCCTATCATGATGCTGTTTTAACTAGGTTTTCTTAAATTTCTGATGAGCAAAATTTGACTTTGATCTTCAAATGCATTTGGGATCATTTTAATTGTCAGTGGTGTTAATCTTCTATAGGAATTGATAAGTTCTATTTAAGTACTGTCATGAAAATTTGTCTATTACTTCAATTTGATAATTTATTTACTTTCCATAAAATCTTTTGCTTTAGCATTATAAATAGCAATCTTAGAATACTTAAGGATCTTACTTATTTACCTTTTCAAATTTTCTAAGAACTTCATAAAATCAAAAAATTTTAAACTTCTAGCTCAGATAATTCTCTTCCATATAACATTGTGAGTTCATAAGACAAATTCATAGATTCAAATTCATAGTTTCAGAAGACAAATTCGAATTTTCTTCTTAAAAAGTTTTTGCACTTTTTCGTTCTTTTTACGTTTGTACACATCTAAAGTTATGGTGTAGACATAATTGTAAAAGGATTAATAACTTTACGAAGACATGCAGTTTTGAATATAATGTAAATGGTTTTATATCTTATATAACATTGAAATTTTAAAGAATTAATCTGAGAAACTAACTCAATTTTTTTTCTTTCAATGATTTGTTGAATAAAATATTATTCCTTTTTTTTCTTTAATCTTTTAAAATGTACCTTTTATGCATTGTTATATGTAAATCAGTTTCAAAGCTGTACTTAAGATCAATATTTTAGAGATTTGTATATAATGTATGCTTAATTTTTACACTTTTTAAAGTTTTTTTATCAAATTATATTTTAATAGTTTAGTCAGTTTATTTACTTTATAAAAATAGCTGCAAGGAATGGTACAAAGCTTGTATAATGATGTTAATCTTTGACTTATTTAAAATAAAAAGTAATTTCATTTTAAAATTTTAATTAGTTTTGTAATTAACTTATAATTAACATTGATTTAGACTCAAAGTTGCTTATGCCATGATATGAACAATAAATTTGTTACATTCCACTCTTAAGCTACTCCAGCATCAAGAATTGGGGTGTGCAATTATTTTCTCCTTTTTAAAATTGTCTGCTATGCATGACCATTTGGGGTAAAGAAAAAACTTAAAACATCAAAACCCTCTTCTTGTTACATCGTAGAATATTTTTTTTTTTAAAAAAAAAGCCTATTTTTTATAAACCATTGTTTTTGCTTATATATTTTCACATGTGTTTATGCTTTCTAAATTAGTTACTAGTAGACAATTTATTGGAATACAGATGAAAGGAGTCCCAAATTCAGCATTTATGGACTTTGTAACTAAAGAGAATTTTCAAGTATCCCATCTCTTTTTATTTGTTTTTAGCTGATGCATACACTGGTTCTCATTTTGGGGTGCAAAACAATTTCCATGGAACTAATTAAATAATAAATATATTGAGACAGTATTCATATAAATAGCTGTATCATTCTAAATTGCAACTTTTTTATTTATTTGTTTTTTATTTATCAAAGCTAAGTATACATTTTTCATTAAAAGCTAAGGACCTCAAAAGCTGACTGGTTTGGTTCCTACTTTTATATCTTTTTATCAAATTTTCTGGATTGTTGTGTAATTCTTCTGAATTATGAAAACACTTTCGAAAAACTTATATAAAAATATTTTCAACAAGATAAGTATAAATTGTTATAAAAATAATAATTTTGTATAAATAAAAAAAATATTTACAAAAGTATTAAAAAAGAAAAGGCAAACTTTATCTGTTTTTGTAAGCCATTCAATTACCGTAACTTTTTTTTATGGTTAGTTTTTTAAATCTCTTATGCATTCCAAATTTTAATTTTCAAGTTTTTGGTTTCATTGTTTCTGATTAATAAAGATTTTTTAAAAAAACTAAGAGTTGTTTTCTTTCCTATTGGTACTTCAAGCATTTTAATGTTTTGATAGCTGAAATTTTCATAAATATTTTTGATAAGATCTCTATTTAATGCGAATGAAATTAAATAAACTTTTCTTTTAATAAAATGTGTAATTTAAAATAAGAAAATATGTCTTACACTCCTAATTTTATATATAAAAATATTGTTTAGATTATTATCTCTTTAATTACTTTCTAAAATTATACAATGGACAATTTGTGTATCAGAGAATAAATTCTATGATTATATGTCAAATTATGATATATAATCAATGCATGATGTTTTAAATTAGAATCCATTTTAATTTTGAGTTGTATAGGAATTATTGGTAGTTTGAAAGGTATTTTTTAAAAAAATTTCTGTAATATAATACAGAAAAAACTTTAAAAATACTTACAATTTTTACTTTAAGACTTTATTTTTTTCTTTTTAAAAATTTTATTTTAAACAAAATTGCAGTATTATTTTACCATGAGAGAAATATTTATAAAATAAAACAATTTAAGTTCTTATTGTAGAGAAAAGAGTTTATTTAAAATGTATTGTGTGTGTTACTTTGAGAAACTCTTAAAATATATTATATTAATTACTGTGTTTTCTTCAGTGGAACTTTACAAACTACAGGATCAGATAATTGTACATTTAATGCTGCACAAAAAGGGCTTGGTTCTAAAGATTTCACAAAAATTCCTAATGGAGTGAATGGTGTTGAAGATAGAATGTCTGTTATATGGGAAAAGGGTGTTGTAAGTTAATTTAATCTTTACTCAACAAATTAAGAAAGTTATTTTTTCCTGTATGTAATATTTTAAAACTCTCTTTAACCTAACTTCTAACCAATAATATTTCTACTGTTAATGTACTATCTAATTTAAGCATTATTTATTCAGTATTGTAAAAATAAACTATGGATTTGTTGTTTTTAGAAGATATAAAAAAAATGAAAGTTTATGTTCCGTTAAATATACAACAGATTAAAATTCCATTTTGAGATTAAATTTAATAATTTGCATTAAGCCCCAAATTGCAAGTTATTGTAATAAATCTTCACTTTTCAATATTACTGTTTTTTGTTAAAGTGCACATCAAAGATTTAAATTTTTAATAAGTATTATATGTTTAAATGTTAACATTTAGTTATAATTATTCTATTAATGACCTTGTCAAAGGAAATTTTGTACTAGATTAGATAATAAAGAATTTATTATTTTAACAACTGCTTTGGTGAATACAAAGCCAATCACTGAAAATCCTTCCTACTGAAAACATATTATAGTTGGGAATCTATCAGATATTTTCAAAGTTCAATATTATATTTTGACAAGTCCAAAAAAGTTGCTTTTTATGTATAAATTGCACTAAGTTTTATTAAATTTTATCGTGTAAAAATCTAAAAATATCAATAACTTAAATAATTAAATTATAGAAAAATACCTTTAGAAATAGAGAAAATTGGCCAAAATCAAAATTCATGGGTAGAACATAAAGTTATATTTTTATTTTCTCAAAATAAACTATTCAACCAATTTAATTTTTTACTATTCATTTTAACATATTAAGAATGAAAATTGACATTTAAAACTTATTTTTGTTGCTATACGAAAATTTTAAGTAATTTTATTTCATGCAGATGACTGGTCTATTGGATCCTTGCCGCTTTGTTGCAATCACAAGTACAAATGCTGCTAAAATATTTAATGTGTATCCTCAAAAGGTAGTTTTATTCTATTTTTGAAATATATTGTTGAAATAGTCTGTACATTTAGTGATAAGTTTATTATTATTTTAATAGGGTCGGATTCAAGTTGGATCTGATGCTGATATTGTTGTTTGGGATCCTCATTCAAGTCGAACAATCTCTGCAAAAACTCATCAGCATGCAGTTGATTTTAATATTTTTGAAGGAATGGAAGTTAGGGGTGTTCCAGTGTATGTAATATCTAGAGGAAAATTAGTTGTGGAAGATGGACAAGTATGTTTTCATGTTTCTTTTTAACATTTGCATTCAAAATACTTTTCTTATTAAATAAGTAATAAATATTTTTTTAAATTATTCTATAATTATTTTATTAGAAATGTACTACTGCTAGCCATTCAAAATGGTAATGTTATTTGCATATTTAAATTAATAATTTCTCAATGTTTTTTTCTGTTTGATCATTTATCCTCTTATTTCCTCTTGTGTGTGTGTGGGGGGGGTGGTTTTCCATATAGAAATATTTTTGCTTAACAAGGGTGATTTTTCTTTGTTTATGTTCATCTGATTTAGCTACAATTGTTTGAATTTTATATGTTATGAAAAGTATGGATTCAGTTGTTAAATGTATCGTATTTTAACTTCTCATGATTTCATATTATGGGAGAATTGAATTTTTTTAGTTTTCATGACATTTGTAGTGTTACTATAAAAAAAAAATTCTTTAATTTTCTTTTGTGCTAATATTCTTCATTTAAATCCATTTATTCCTGTCATAGCCATTTCAGAATTAGAAAATTCCCTGAATTTCAAATAAATGTTTGATTTTAAGGAAAATAATATTGTAAAGAATTCTAAAAAATATTTATGGAGGTCAGAGTTGGTACGAACTAATAGCAGAGTATAAAATTGATTTGTAAATTAAAAACAAGCTCACACAGACTAAAGATATTTTATGTGTCCTGATGTTGCGTAGGCATAATTTATGTATCTAGTAGATTGACTTTTTCTTGGCATCGACTGGAAACTCTTTCAATATGTTTCCTGATTGTTTGTTAAATTATTTTTTTTACACCTATAGTGAGCGTTCTTAAATATATGTATGTGTGTAGAGATTGATTGATATAGACATGCATACAAAGATATTAATATATAAGTTTTGCTTAAAATTTAAATATTCACAAAGCTGAAATTTTTAAAAAATTAATCTGGTTTCCTTCCTTGCTTTTAAAGGGACTCATTCTGTGCCATATTGTAAACAAGCTGTAATGTTAAGTCTGTGGAAAAATTTAAAAATATATTTCACAAGAGTTCTATTATGATCAGACCTTCACCTTTTGTAAGTTTCGATTACTCTCAAGAATAAAAATTTGCTTTTGTTTAAAATTTATTTTTAAAATTGTTTTAACTATTTTGAAATTGTGTCAATGTTTTGAAGATGTGTTAAAAATATTAATAACTTAATAAAGATAAAGAAATTAAAAATTCTAACAACAAAAGTGAGTTATAAATAAATTTATGAATAACTGGAAGGGGTTTTTTTCTGAAAGGGGGGAATTCCTGGTGTCGCAGCTGTCTCAGATATGCGTTCTGAGAAATTTAGACTTTTACAAGTGTATACTTTCTCATCATGTATGAAGGCAGATCCTCGTGTTTTTTGCTCAAGACAGTTGAATCTGCTCTTTCTTGATATAGTTGCTAAAATTGAGTTGGCATTTAACTAAGTAAAAATAAACTGGTAACAACAACAAAAAACACGAATATTTTTATCAAGTGCAAGGGCAGTTGCATATAATCGAAAAAATATATTACCTGTTTGTCCTATATACTCTGAAAGGGTACAAAATAGAAAAGATTTATAAGGATGATTTATTCTGGAAAGAAGAAAGGAAAATAAACTTAAAACTTTTTATTATGATTGCTTATTACCAAAATTAATTGATCCTGCATACATGAAGTAAATGAAAATCAGATATCCTCCATTGGTTATAGTAGCAAAAAATAATGTAAAAAAAAGAGTTGTAATAATTTAAATTTTTTTTTTTTTTTAAGCATTGTAAACAAATACCAAAAATCTCAAAAATATTTCTCCTTTTTTTTTTGTATATGTACATATTGTAAATATAAATTTCCTGTTTTTAATTTATATATATATTAATACCTGATTCGAAAATTGTGCAGCTATTATAATGTAATTATGTGTGCTATATAACTCTCTCTCATTTTATGTATTTCAAATTCAAATTAATTTTTTTAAATAAATAGGACAAAAAATTTTATGCTTTCATGTGTTTATTACAAATTGACTGGCATATATTATTTATAAAACTTAAAAAAAAAAATAGTTTTTAATTACTTTGAAGATAACATCGCTTAATTATTGTTTTTTATACAGCCTGTTTATGATAGCACTATTAATTAATTTAAACAAATATATAGTTTATTTATATATTATTAATGAAAAGAAGACATGGTTACAATATATATGTGTACATAATAAAATGTTCTATGTTTCTTTAGAAATTTAAATCTATAAATTATTTATTTTTTAAAAATTTTGTTAATAAAATTTGGTCTAAAACATACACACTTGGAATTTTTGAAAATTATTATTTCTAATTAGCTACTTTTGTTAATAACTTTATAATATTTTTAGGGGAAAACTAATATTAATACCAACAAATAACGAAAATGCAAAATATATGGTATAAAACATTTCCATTTTCTGGCTGCCTAAAATATATATTTTATTGCAAAACTAAAAATTATAACAAAATCATTTCAAAAATAAATTGCTTGGATGTGAAACTACTTTTAAAAAAAGTATTTAAATCCAATATTGAATAGAATAATAGTACATACAATTTTCAAAAATTAGAAACTAAAGAATGTAAAGTTGATAATGAACTGCCTTTTCATTTCTGAATGTGAGCAAAGATACAATTCTTATGGTTTATGTATTAATTTGTATTGCCTTTTAAATTCGAAATATATCAAGAAACAACGTTGATATGCCTGATCAACCCAAATAAAATTGTTTTAATTTCTACATTTTGACTTTCCATTCCAAAAAAAATCATTGATGAAAAAGTATAAGTCAAAGCCATTTTATAAAGGAAGAAAAGTTATTGAAAAATTAATAAATTACATTTTTTTCCTTATTGATGAAACATATTAGAAATTCAGCTTTTTTATTTATTATAAAAGTGAGGTACTTAGAGAGGAATGTTTTGTTTTCTCGTGAAGCCTTGCCCCAGAAAAATAAAATCGTTAATATATTTCAATGTATTTTATGTTTTTTATTTAATTTGAATTGCTGATAATTATTTTTGAACATTTAATGAATAATAATAATAGCAAAATTTCTCAGTTTTTGTTATGCACCTGCAAAGTGTAAACTGAAAGCTGAATTCTAAAAGTAAATAAAATAATTATTTTTTCTCAGAATTTCTGGGCAGCTTATTCTCCCTCAATGCTTGATACATCAGCAATGGGCATTTTCCATATGAGATTTAAGAAGTATTTGAACTAGTCCTTCTTTTTCCCAAGACCTGTGATTTACTGACATACGGTTCCAGGAAGAAATACTCTGAGACGATTGTGGATTCTCAAAAGAGGACAAACAGCCTTCAAGGCAAATCGACCACATATGCAGAGAGAAAATCAGCATTGAACAGGATGGCAGAAATTAGGCTGGAAGGGGGGTTGATGATCGCCTTACCCCTAAACAATTAAGTGATCTCCTGTTCATATCCCCTTTTAAATTCTCCCCTTCAAGTTAGGAACTATCTTTTCTTTGTAAAAAAGTGCTTTGGTGTGGCTAATAAATTAAATCTTCCCAATTAGTTCCTCCAGTCTTTGTAGGAGTGTACCCCCCAAAACAACATGCTAAATAGCGCTGAAGTTCATTTCGAGATTTATTTTGAGGAAACAGTCTTAAAACTTAAAGGAATCAAATAATTTAAGAAAGTCAAGATTATTATATCTATTAAATAACCTTTTCTTTTGGTTTTCAATGGGTCTTCTGGTAATTAAAATAAAACTTCTTAGTGGTTTTTAATATCTTAGTACTTTTTATATACTTCCTATCATTTTTATTTTTTGTTATTTTTTCTATTTGCATTATCTATTATTAATTATTATAATTTGTTTTCTTGTGATGCAAATATAGCATTTGACTCAATCATATTTTGGATAGAAAAGTTTAGATGTCTATGAAATTGTGAATGCTCTTAAGATATTTAAATCCAAAGAAATAGCTATAAACTAAGTGGTCAGGGATATTCATTTCTGTGGTTAGCTGATACATGTGTACATATTTATTCTCCCACTCTAACTCTTCATTATTTCATAAAGTAAATAATTGGTAAAATAGTATATGATATAAAATGGTGCGTAAAAATATATTTATAGCTATTAAAGCATAATTAATAACAGAACTGTCATTTGTAAACTACAATGTTGTTGTGTAATAATGATTGAATTTCCATATTTTAGCTACATGTTAGCCAAGGGTCAGGACATTTTATACCAAATCATCCTTTTTCACCATATGTGTTCGCCTGTATGCAGCAAAAAGAAGTAAGTAAAAAGTTTTCTGTACAGAGTTTAATTTGAAGGGAACTACATTTTTCCTGTTTATCTAATAAATATACTGGAAGATATATACAAGTGTTTGTAAAAATTATGATACTTAATTCATAATTATTTTTCTTGTTATTATATAATTTTGTATATGTCTAAAATTTTGTAAGCATTTTCAAATGTTAAATAAGAAGACTAAACTTTTATAAAGCTTCATTAATTTCACAAAAAAA
>JAPDSC010100694.1:0-21121 GCA_026290005.1 Latrodectus geometricus | reverse complement strand
CAAATATGAAGTTTAGATGTTTATTTTGGTTCAACTTTGATATTTATCTGAGACTTTTTTATGTCGATGTCTGCCTAATTTCATAACTATAATATTACTTAATTATTTTCGTTTATACTTTAATTTATCAGCATGACAAAAAATATATAAAGATATTTTAAGGTATTGCATTGCTTACCAGTATTTGCATTCAACATTTAAATATTTCATATAATCTATATAAATACATAATGCAAAATATTACATTATTAATCATAAGGAAATTTAATTTAATACCAAATACTTAATACCAAATACACTTTTTCATGAATCACAAATGAATTAAATAGCTTTGTATTGGTTGTAGAATTATTTTATACTCGGGAACCTTGTTGCATATCAAACTGTTTTCCAGGAAATGTTTTTGACAGAAAAGAAAACTGTTAATTAAATAGGATGGTGACTTTATATTTTATATATTTGCTAAAATTATTGAGTCTAAAGTTGTCTATTTTCTTCATAGGACACGTTTGACCTGTAACACATTTCAAGGTTTTCTATTTATGCTTCAAAAGCATAAAATCATTTCAATAAGAGCACGCATACTTAGAAACTGTTATAGATGTGATAAAGAAAATTAAATATTGAGATATTCGATGAAGCATAATCATCCGATCATTATAAAAGTGATTTTTCTAGATAATAAGCACCATCCTGTACTTCAATTAAAAAGATTTATTGATATTATTTTTAAATTTATTTGATGAAGAGTTTTATACTGATAAGCTAGCTGAATTTACACACGAAATAAAAAGATTAAAAAATCTACTTTTTATTAATTATTATATTATCCGTTTTCATGATTTAATTAACAAGAATTTCTTCGCACTTACAACAATAACCACTTTTAATAAAGAAGCAGCCTCCATACAGTTAAAAACTTAGAGTAATTTTTATTACCGAATATTTGGATAAATTAAAGTTGATCTTGTTTAAAATTTTAGTAATTTTGTTATTTTAAATGCCTCATTTTTGGTGACTTATGTTTCGCAGTAAAAAATTGCAGCCTTTATTTCGAGTTTTCTTCAAATTTCATTTCTGACATATTTTATTTCTCTAAAATTTCTTGATCAATTATATACGTTTTGTTTTATGCAAAAAACACAGGATGTATATGGGCATGTATTAATAAATAGATTATAGCAAATACCAAATGAATTATAATTCTAAAATATGACGATAAACAGGAAGAAACATGATATCTCATTTCACTACAATGCACAGTATTTTTCAATATCTCTAATCTTTTTCCTGATTATCCTTCTCTCCAATATTTTTAGAATTTTTGAAATTATATATAATAACACATAGTAAAAAACGACAAAGTTAAGGTTTGATTTAATGAGAATTTAATCATCAACAAGATATGAATTCAAAAGAGTTAATTGTGTTACTTTAATATTTTTTAACAAAATGAATATAACAACAACAAAGTACCAAAATAGAATTAATAAATACGTGATCTTTAAATACGACCACTGAGAATGCATGGTTAATTAAACACAATTTCTATCCAAAATAAGATAATTTGTATTTATGACAACTTACATTTTTATCCAGGTGTGAAAATGAATTACTTCATTGTCCGTTCACTTTGAAATAGTTTTCACTTTTTCTTTCAAGTATTACTGTAAAACCATTAAAATGCAAGAAATGTTCTTGAGGAAAGTGATGGAATGTTTGATTTTGTATTTGCAAATAGTCAAATAAAAAAAATAATAGCTTGAGACGGGGAATTAGTATGATGAGATAAACTGTAGTTGTTACTTAAAAGAACATTGGCCTTGGCATATATTCTATGCAATTTGCACCGAGTTGGAATCATGTCTTGAAGCCAATTGGTCACGCATTAAGACTTTTAAATATCGTGTAGTTAAGGGTCGTTAATTTAAACAGTCGGTTAAACTGAGGTTATTTCAAATAATTTGAATGTTTGGCTAGAATAAAAACAGTAAAATGTTTCACTTTATTGTTAAGTAAACATTTCAATAAACCTTGTGTTTTTTGAAATTTATGACGATTTATATAATAAAGTTCTCAATTTTAATACGTATGTTTGTATATACATTCTCCATTTAGTTTTGATTTTAATTAAAAGTTAGTGAAAACATTAAAAAATCATAAAGTGGAATATAGTGCAACCGGTCAGACTGGAGTTGACAAATTTATCACTTAAAGTTATTCTCGTAAAGATAGTTTTTCTTTTAAAAAATACTAATGTAATTTGCACAACAATGTAAAATTCAATAATTAAAAATATGTCTAGTAAAATAGTTATAATAAAACTCAATTCTGCAAACTTGTGGTTATAAAAATTTGTGTTACGCGAAAAAAGAATAAATGTCTGTTATTTTTCTGCTACTTAATTTATTTTAATTAATATTTTAAAATAAACATCATATAAGTTACAACTGAAGTATCATGTACGTACTATTTTAGGCTATACGTAAAATTTTGCATTATAAATTTAAATTAAAATCCCAAAATTTCCTGATCAGAAATTTTGAAAAATTTTAAATTTTATTTGTTTTATAACTGCGTAAATGAAACTTAACAAAAATCGCAATGTGTCAATAATTTTTCAGATATTTGAATAAGCATAGTTTTAAATGTTAATATTAAATCATAATTAACTTAATTGGCTCAAAGTACATAATTAAATGCTGGCATTGCTCTACACGTGGTTACCGTTTTAAATAACTTGATATAAATGGGTTAAAACCTTACTTAAATATATTTTATATTAAATTATATTTTGTTTCATATTTAGTGTTATGATTATATTTTTTTACTTGAAAGCACATGAGTAAAAGTACTGGAAAACTCTACTTCCAAAGTATCGAATTTGTGAATTACGATCTGAAGATGATGGCAATGAACATTTATGGAATTGTAAGAATATAATAGTTTGAATAAACTACAACTCTCTTTTAATATGGATTAAGTTGGTTGATATTACTGTGAATATATATATTTTGATGAGCTACATTTATCTTGCAGAGATTATAAGAAAGCTTTTGGTAATATTTATATTAAAGATCAGTGTTTACACCACATTTAATTTTCTTGTTATACTGAATATGGATCAGAGAAAGTGTTAATGGATTTTTTATTGTATTAGTTATCAGGAAATTGATGGATCTATAAAATATATAAAAGTTTAAAGCTTATTATGTGAATTATAAATTTTTGTAAATTTTGTAAATGTTTCTGTGTAAAAAGTTTGAAAATATTATATTTGTTGACACTACAATGAATATTTTATTCATGCATAATGATTATACCAGCAAGTAAATATTCATTTAACAGAATTCTTCATAATTTTAGTTAATGATTAATCTTTTTTGAAGAAATGAATTATTTAATGAATTATTTATTTTAAAATTATTTATAAATTACTTAAAGTACATGGGTATTTTCACTTATAGCAAATATTTAATGCTTCAGATATAAGTAATTTTACTTACATCATATCAATCAAAATATTTATATTTAAGTGATGGGAAAGTTTTAATGAAATGAATCCATATATTTTTATTACAATTTAAGTTATGAAAAATTAGTATTTTTAATTTTATGGAAATAATGGCATTTTTATTGTTCATTTAAATAAACTTTATGAAAGATTGAATAAGAATAACTGATTGTATTTATGAATAACCTTTTATTTATGAAATACGTATATTTCCATCAAAATAAATAATGTGATATTGAGAAAGCAACACAGGTATATTTTATAAATAAAAGGCATAAAAAATTAGATTACCATATAATAAAAAAAGATATTTTATCATGTGAATCGGCTTTTCAGTTTCAAAAAATTTTAATTTCAGTGTAACTTCTTATAAAGAAATCTTGCGAATAAGCTATCTATATTTCTATCTAAGAAGATTATTTTTGTTACTTAGAAAACTTAATAAGAAAAACGACATCTTCCCTGATTAATCTGACTAATATATAGAAAATGAAATATTAAATTCTCAGTAAAAATTTACTGTTGTAAGCCCCGACTTATTTTTCGCAGTTATTCTTATTGATTTTTTTTCCTTTATTAAAAATTAATTTTTATGGAACATTAACAAAAGATTTAAAAATGTGCAATAATTATATTTAGCTAAAAAAATATCATATCATTTTAATTTTCTTATCATGATAGTTAAAATATATTACAAAAATTATATTTCTACTATTTTCAAATAAAAATAAAATTATCTATAAAATAAAAAAAACAAATATAAAATGTAGCAATTTATAATTAAATGTACAAAAATATATAATATAATGATTTAAGATTTTGAGGAAAAAATTAATGCAATACATTTTAAGAATTATTATCAAGCTTTATTTATAAAAAAAAAAATCGAAATTGAAGTGTGAATGTGAATAAGTCTGAAATTAATTTCTTAAAAATATTAGGATAAAATATTGATAGAAATATTTTTCTTAAAAATTATAATAATCATCTAATGTAAAATTTATTATTTGAGGTAATGATTACGATACATAATATTTTATTGCGTATTTTAATTTTGCTGAATATTTTTTCTGCAAAATTAAAATATGCCTTGTACAAATTTTTTAATTTTATGGTAAATGTAAAACAATAATCTAGTAAAAAAAGTAGCTTTTAAAATAATTTAATTTTAATAGTATTTAAAAACCCACAAATATCTTGAAAACAAAGACAGAATATGCAAACGTATTTTATGAATTTTAATAAAAAATAAACCATAAAATAAAGTATAAGCTTACTTTTTATCGCCGACGCACTTTAAGCGTTGATGTTTTCTTATAGATAATTGAAAAAAGAACAAAGCGATCACTGCTCCCAGATAGACGTTTCAAAATCGCGCCGCTGCTTAACTTCCCTTATTCGACTGCGAATCAACTACTAAAGAGAAACCTTTAGGAAAGAAACCGATTCTTTTCCTTTCTACCAACTTTCACAATGGACAACCGCTCACTCAACCCAACATCTCGGACAAGGTTATGGGTCTGCCATCTGGTGGGCTCACATAAGAAGCTTCTTTTTTTTTTCCTCTCCTTCGTTCCGCTCGAATTGTTCCCCTAGGTTAGAAACAACTATGTTTACATATCTACTGTAATGATGAGGAACTGTTGGGCAGGAAGAAAGACTTCATTACTTGTTGAATGATTAATGGGTAGCATTGATAAAAGTAGAAACGAAGTGAATACATTTCTAATTTTACTTCCCAATGTAATCAAATCGTTTGGTTTTCAAATATCCTTACTATGAAAATATTTATAAATAAAATTATTTGTCAATATGTGTCCGGAAATAACGGTAATGATAATTACGTCTGAATTAGCAACCTTCAAAAAATATGAAAATGCATTTTAAATTCTTTAGCAGAAGGAAAACCGGTGGTATTATGAGGTTATGAGGATAATAATCATTGACATTTATTTTTAATCTAGATAATTCGGTAATGAGCTTAAATGGAATTAATTAGGCCTGTAAATGGGAGTAGTTTGCATACATGGATAAGAAAATTTGTGATAACTAATTCTTAATGGTGCTTCTACAATTGAAACAGATTTTTATGATATTGAATTACCAATGATTTTATTTATAAATGTTGAGGCAGATATCATATGAAGTAAAAATTGCAATCTTATCAGAAATTAAAAATTGAAAACAAGGACATTAAAAAGGAATAAATTAAAATAAAAAAATGTTTGTAAATAGTAAATTTTAAGCATTGTTAATGTGACAAAATTAAAATAAAAAATATATATTTTTATTTTTATGATTAATGTACATTATAGATAAATTTTAGTTCATTTTTTCTATTATTATTTATTTCTTAACTGTTATTAAATGTAGAAACACTTCTTACAAATTCAATATATAATTATAAAATATAAACCAGCATCATATTAACAGCATCAATAATTTTACAATTTTATTATAATTGTATTTAAAAAATAAGAACTGTTTCATTAGAGCAATATATTTTTACTAAAATCATTTTTAAGTGTAATTCTAGTAAATTTTATTAAGAGTGTTTGATATGTAATTCTATAGTTATTTTTAAATCCCGTTAAGCAATGGGAATAAAACAACCACATTGAATGTATTTCACATAAATAAAACAGCCATACTTTTCTGTCTCAAATAATTTAATCGAAACTTGCTGAAATGTCAAAATTAATTCATTCAACTTAATTTAATAAACACGGAAAATGTTTTCAGACAACAAACGAATTCAATTTTATTTTTAAAGAAGTTTTAAACTTTCAGAATCAATTATTCTACGACAATAGCTTTCAAATTTATTCAGGTACATAAATATATTTGAATTAGATCAAATACAATACTCCAATAAAATAAAATAAATTTAAAGAGGAATTCCAGAAGGAATATTAAAGTTTGCTCATTTCATTAAAAATCAATTTAGTTTCAGTAAAGAGAGCTGGTACATAATGCATAGATATATAGTAAATTTACATAAACTTTTTCAACTTATCAAAAGATACTTATATTACTTAATAAAATTTTACTACGACCATTTATATACATAGAAATTTTCTTAATAAATCTAAAGTTAAAAGAAGTTCCATGAAAAGATAAAAAGTAAGATAAGTAAGTAACTGATAACTTATTGTTTAAAAAATAAAAAAAATAATTTAAATGCATGTAATGTGTGTGTGAGTTTAAAAATAGTAATTTATTTTTTTTAAAAAAAACATTATAGGCAAACATTTATTTACAGTAAAATTACAATCTTTTCTTTCTAAATAATAATGCAACTTCTTGGGCTTTTGCTTAGTGAATGAAAAATTGTTCAGTGAAATAATGTAATGAAAACATTGAAAAAATTATTGTATTGAATGATATTAAAAGAAATGAAATGTATAAACAATTATATAACAAACATATCTTCTACTCATAATTGTTATTCACCAAGTTTTTATTTCAAAACACCTTAAAAATGTATTAGAACAATTAAAAGAGAAGAATAAAATGAAATGAAATACATTGGAAATGACTCATATTCCAATTAAAAATAATCCCTGATGAAAATAATTGCTTGAATACTTTTATACTTGAGTATAAAAACAAATTTATATATAAGATTAATGCTATATTAATTTTGCTTCCAAATTTACTATAAGTGTTTATTTATTATATAAATTAATTAAATTATAATATTAGCAATTCACTTTCACTCAAATTTATTTAGGATATTTCAAAGACATTTGATCGAACAAATACTACCCTGCCTTTGCAGAAATTAATAAAATATTTTAAATTGTTTTATCTTTGATTTCAATTATTAAATCAGTAATATATAGTTCCAAGAGAATCCTGTATTTTTTATGAAAAACTATTCTAAGCAGAAAAATATAGTTAAAATATATTAATTATGAAATTCGAGGGAGTAATATAATTAATTAAAACATAATTACAATCATTTACATGATTTATGTATAAAAAATTAGAAATAAATTATTAAATGCTTGCACGTTTCAGATTTCTAATGAACCACTTGGCCAGAGCAGAACAAGATTTTTTCATGGAATTAAAGTATATCAATAGAAATATTCATCGTTAAATATTCTAATACATACGCAAGAAGGGTGAGATCTGAAATGTATTATGTTGTATGTAAACTTAGAAAATTATTTTCAGAGTAGTAAAAAAATAAAATGGGTAATGTAAATGTAAAAATCCTTTCATTTATTAAAAGGTTTAATTAACAGGGTAATGTAAATGTATAAACAGCAATTTATTAAGCAGTAAATTATGCTTGACTTATAATATACATTGAAAAAATAAATGAAAGTTTATTTTTAACTATATATATATATATATATCACCAATTTTATTTTGAATTTATGAATTAAATATTAAAATATTTTTTATGACACAAGAAGAATTCCTCATAAAAGTGTGAATAGAAGTTTTCTTTGATCAGAAAAAATCAATGTATGAAATAAAGAAATTAAAACATCTGTACGCTTTTGAAATTTAAAGAATTTATTGTAGGTAGAATTTAATAAATATATTTTTTAAAGTATGTTTTATTTAAAAATAGTTTCTTTTTTTATCCGGATTTAAAACTAAAAACTTATTGATAAAATACTTTTAGGAGTGTTTTCTAAAATATATTTATTCGAAAAATCCCATTTACGCAATAAAATTAATTGTTTTGCATGATATATTGGCCGCCTACTTTTATATAACACAAGTTCTCGCTGTCTGTAAAAATAAAAAAAGTTGTATTCATTATATTTCCATTTGTGGAAGAAATAAAACATTTATTTGCATTTAGTCTCTGCAATCTAAGCAACACCTGCAAATTCTTCTGGAATAGGGAAAAATCATGATTTCATTTGAAGGGCTAATATAAGCAACCAAAATACGTTGGTATTACCAAGTATATGCTTCAATGCCTTGGAGGTCGAATAAAGAGCAAAAAAAAAAAAAAAGTTTTTGGACTGGATTTGGAGGATATGCTTCCTAAGTGGACGGCGACTTTTACTTCCAGAAATGAGCAATTACATTTCAATTTTTGGACTCTACTCCGGATGTGGAAAATAATTCCAATGAAATCGGAGCGTAACACCCAAGACGTTGGCCTTGAAAAAGGTACGAAGCCGGTTTAGACTGTTCTAATACTTATTATTGTTTTGGGGATTTTCCTCATATTGCTTGTTTGTTGTTTATTGCTTAAAATGAAATATACGAATTGTTTCATTATTTTTGCAATTCTGAAGCGAAATTGAAGTAGTTATTTTTGAGATATTACAAAATAGATTATTCAGATAATATATTCTATTTTAGAATATTTCAAGAATATTAATTCATAAATATTCATAAATTGGGTAAAAATCTTTCTATAAATTATATAATCATAAAATAAAAGTACGCAATAGTGCAAATTATGCAGCACGTTTGATATTTTTTCTATTTTTTTTTATCTTGTTACTCTCTAGCTCAATATAATAGTTATATTTCAAGTTTTGATTTATTAAATATTTTGTCATTTTATTTAAGAAAAATGTTTCTTTGCATAAAAAGTATTTAGTAAGGAAAAAAACGTAGAAGTTCAAATTATGCATTACATTTTTTTAATCTTTTTGCTCGATTTATTTTATTAACCTTGTTTTAATATAATAGTTACATTTCAACTAAGCGGTTAATTATATTGTTATGAGTGATAGGTATTCGTTTGCCCCAAAAATTTAGATTTTTACAGATTTATCAAAAGGGACACTGACACAATAAAAATTTAAATATTCTCTCAACTAGACCATATATTTACATATTTCGAATTCCAAAAATAATCAATTTTTCTTTTACATAGCACAATTAGAATTATTTTTAATTAAATATGATAATTTGTGTCTCTAATAATTTATCTTACACAACAGTTGTCTTTCTTTTAGGCAAACATTTTATATCTTTTCTAGATAATATGGATTCATTACATCATACTAAAGAGCACTTTTTAGGAAATTTTTGTAGCACTACATAACATATTCCTTTATTTACGGATTTGCAAATCCTGGTAGGCTCTGGTCTTTACAATAAGTTTTCTTCGGGTCTATTTATTATTGATCAGTCTTCTAATTCTTAATATTCAAGACATCTTGTTTCTCTTGACTCCAATACATCCCCATTTATTTAAAAAATCTATTTTTATAGCTACCTTTTTTCATTCTATTAGATTGCCAATCTATTTGATTTTTTGAATTTTAATAAATTTCAGAAGTAAAGTTTTCTTAAAAAAAAACCCAGACAGATTTTTAGAATTGATCTTTTTTACTGTATAACTCCGAGAATGTCTGTATCCTTATATATAATTAAATTTATATTATTATATATAAATATATATATATATATATATATATATATAAGTTTATATATATATATATAAGATCACTGATAATATTGAAAATAAAATTGATTAAATAAAAATGTTGGATATATTGAAATATATCTATCATTTTTTATTTAATCAATTTTATTTTAAATATGTCAAATATTTAGTTAAATCCGTAGTTACAAATATTAAACAAAATAAATATAACTAACTTCTGACATCCAGTTCAAAACTATTACAAGGTCAAAATCTAGTTTTACCGAGATATAATTTGGAATTTCTGAAATTTTCTGTACTATACCGCTTTGTACGAAACATTTGTTTGTAATCAGTCTATTTAAAAATATATCATTGAAATATTTTTTTTTACAAAAGTATTCGCATTTTAATCTCTCTACTGGGGTTTTCATTTATTTCTAAATTGTTTTAGGATAACTAGAATTATTTTTCGTTGAAACTACCTATTTCCGACTGACAATATTTAGAAAACTGCAAGATATCTTTAATTTGTTAAATAATCCATTCCCTTGCTTTGGAAAATATTTTTAACATTAGATTTTTTCCTTAACATACTTTTTAATTTTTATTAGAATGATATCGCAAACCCTTGATAGTTATGTTTTCACATAATCTATCAGTGTTTTGCATTTTGGCTATTATCTAAATTAAAAAATGTACGAATGCAAAATTTTGCTTAAATTCAGTTTATTCACCTTATTTTTAATTTCTAAAATAAATACTTATTAAATTTTATTTTTATTAAGTGCAAACTGGATTTTTTATTTGTTCAAACTCCTAATTATACTAATTTCATTTTTAGTTTGAATTTTTGTTTTGTTACAAGAATGATCATAAGTTCTTTATTTTTGTAATATTAATTTATATATTTATGCATAAATTAAAACTACAAAAATGATCATCGAGGGATCCAGCTATACAATGCCCATATCTGTTTTCTTGATCGAGGGCTTTGGGGTGCAAAGTAGATATCCTGGTCACATTGTTACATGGTAAGCCTAGCGCGAAACTCAAGTATGCTCAGTGCTCAGTTCTATCAATCCACAAAAAAGATGACAGGTTGAATTGAACTCGCATATATATATATATATATATATATATATATATATATATTAGAAAATAAATAAATTTGAAATCAAGAAACAGTTAAGTAAAAAGCTGCGTTTGAAAAGAAATTATTTAATTAAAATCTTACAGGTGTACCCATGAACCTTCTCTTCAAAAATAATTATTTTATGCACATATAAAAATTCATTTAAATATATTATTTAAGGTTTTTATACAAATCCATGTCTTCTAATGTAAGGAACATCTTATTTGAATCTTCCTAAGACACACTATGCATAAAAATCAATTGCATTAGAAACTACAGAATATATTTGTCTCCAAATGACATGTATAGGTATGGCAAAATATGTTTAGGGAAATGAAAAATTCAATATAAATAAGACCACATAGGGGAATACGAATAGATAACCTTGAGAAAGAACTTCTTAATCTTCATTAACAAATAGTCGCATGTAAGTATTTAAGAAAGTTTGATGTAAGTATATTAAGATTCCGAGAGAGGATTTTAATGAGAGCTATTAATTGCTTATAATATTTAAGAAATGTATCACCAACATCAATATTTTAAAATTTAAGTAATCGCTTATATTGAAAGAGAGACCAAAACAATGTAGATTTTTACCTTATCAGCTCAACTTAAAAATTAAAATTTCTTGTGAAATCAAAATTTATTTAACAGCATTTTTAAAAGGTACAATTGTTATGATAGCTAAAAAAAATTTAAGAATTCTTTGACGTGAATGAAATTAAAATTGATATTTCAATGATTTAGATCAAAATCTCATCACAACTTTGTAAAAAGTTTTTAATTTCATGTAAAAATATGTTTGATGTTATTGAATTTAAATGAAATTTGTATACTGAATTTTTTCTGCTTAAAGCATAATTATTTTGCTATATAGCTTATAAAATAATTATGAGTCATTTATTTGTAAGATCTCCATCTTTTTTTATTGAAATAAGTTTTTTTTAAGAGATTCACTGTATAAAACACACAATTTCCCAAACTTAAAATGTTTTGTAATTATTATAAAAATGATGCATTAGGTACATCGACTCAGGTACATTGTATTTTACATAAAGATTTTCTATAATTTAAAATTACAATAATCTTACAATAAAACTAACTTACAATTAATCACAATAGATCAAATATACAAATTTGTGCAATTTTTAATGCAAAAACACTATAATATTACATGTTAGTCTTGTTGCTTAATATTTGAGAAATATATAATTAATGAAATTTCAAAATAAGGATATATAATTTCTAAGAATGTGTATAAATTTATTAAATAATTGTAAATAAGCATTTATTTTCTAGAAATATATTTTTTAATATTTAGTTGAATTTTAAGTTTTTGTGAAATTCATATTTTTAAAGTCAATTATCTAGTTAATTTCAAATAACGACTTGTTAGTGAAATGAGTGACTATACATTCATTTAAAAACTTGATCGCACTACAAAAATAACCAAAATACAGTAAATAATTCAATAATTATTGTATTATTTCTTTATATGTTTTTATATGTGAAAGTGTGTAAATATTACTATAAAATAAATGTACAACAATATGAAACGAATCAATAATAATCTTATAATTTTTTTTTTATTTTCAAGAGATATTGTGAAAGAAAGTGACAAATCTGAAGTAATTTCGACATAAATTATTTTCTGAAGTGTTAAACTTTTATTTTGTTACTCGAACTGAGAGATTTTTATTCATAAAGCAAAAATTTCTTTACATCAGAGTTGCTCAAATTTTTAAAAGACTTAATTTATTTGAGAAGTAACGATACTGCAATGTACATACAAATTACATGTTTAACGCATCAATATTAACAAAAATTAGGAAATAAATTATGAGTACATTTCAATAATCACGTATCAAATATATGTACTTTAATTGTAGTATGAATGTTTAAATGGTGTTGGTGGAGAGAATGAATAGCAAATTATTATTATTTTTTTTTAAATAATTTAAAAACCACACATAAAGGTAATTCTGGTAATTTTAAAATAAATAATAAAATAGAATGCTTTAAGTTTAAAACTTGTTCTCCACTGACCACATAATTTTTCAAAGCAACAGATACCATAGTGAAACCGCAGTTATCAACCCAAAACAATCTTAAAGGTTCACTGGCTTAAAACAAGTTCCTAAAAAAAAGAACACCCTTTAAAAGCCCCACAGGGCATGGACTTTGACGTCATTCTAAGAATGCAATCGACAAAAAGCATGATATTTAGGGGCAAAAGGAAAAAAAAATATCTATTTATGAAGTTCTTTCAGAACGAATCTTTGGATTTTCCCAAATGGTAATTTGGACACCTGAAAACGATTGGAGCACGTATATGGAAGTGAAACTGTTTTCTTGGAAGGAACTTTATATCTATTAATTAGCATAAAAAATGAAGGAAAGGATTTTTTTTTATCCTTTCTGTAATAGTTTCTTTTCTGATATCTAGACGTAAAATATCGAAATTTATATTATTGCTCACATAAAATTTCTTCCATATTGCCATCTATCTTCCAAAGTAAAAGAGAATTTTTTTTAACGACGTAAGAGTGTCATTTTTATATATAATTAATTTTTAATCTGATCTATTTATGTGTTACGGATTTTGTTAAAAACGTGAAATATCCACCTATATATAATCATGAATTATTTATTATTTTTTTCTAACCTAAGTAATCTTTATATATCTACATTAATAGATTTACTCTTAATTATATCATTCATTGTAACTTTAATAAAACTGACTTTATATATTCACAGATTACATAAAAATGTCATCTTGTTAATTCGAAAAGTGTATCTAATCTTTGAAATAGATATAAGATTCTGAGACATATTTTACTCAAAGTCAAATAACTTAATAACTAACTTATATATATATATATATATATATATATATATATATATATATATATATATATGTATATATATATACCTGTCTAGTGGTTAGCGTAACTGACTACGGATGGGGAGGACCTGGGTTCGAATCCCGGCTTGGGCATGGATGTACTTTATCTCTCTCTCTGTTTTTTGTCCTTTCCTCAGATGATGGATAAATGTTACCTGCCCTATAAACGGGTTTGTGGTGGTGTGGCGTGTTTAATGCTACTCGTACCTCCGTGACTTGGTTCACAGGTGCCCACCGGATAACGATAAAATGAATAGCCGTTTCTGGCCTTGTTGCGGCAAATGGGCTAATGTACTTACGTCGTCAAGGGTGCCCACTATTAAGAAGAACTAATAATAAACTTAAGAAGAATAGAATATATATCGATACATACATTATTGTAAATGATATAGAGTCCAGTGGCAGCCAAATGATTAGCACTCGGGCTTTTGATTCAATCATTCATGGGTTCGAAATACTACAGCGTACATAGATGCTTGTAACAGTTAGAAATTCTCCTTAAGCTGTAAGTCCCAATCTAATTAGCTCTCATATAAAAAAATGAGTGCTGTGCGACAGACAAATTAATCTAACTAAATGAAATAGCGCTTATTTGAAAATGTATCAAATTGAATATTAGACTTTGTTACTAGTAAAAATAAGAGGATATATGACCCCCTCCGTATTTCTATGTAAAACAATGTGTTCTTAACTAGAGAATCATGATAAGCACAGTTAAACTTAAAATTAGATGAATAAGAATATGCATATTATCCTTAAATTTGAAATATTGTATTGTAGGATAAAGTATTAATAGCATTAGTTTTCTAAATTCTCTCATTTGTGGAAAATATAATGTTACATTAAGAAAATGTTTTAGTAAAAATAGAAAATAGTTTTAAATGTGGGTAATTCATTTCTTATATTAATGAAATAATCAAAAAGCTATTTGAAATACATTATACTTTTTTTAATTAGTTGTGGTAACAAATTCTTTTTGAAGATTTTGGCCTCACAATCACAAGCACTTTGCTGATATCATATATCTAATAATTTCACAAAAAACTTTACTTTAGATATAGTTTATTAATCTTTCGTAGTTCACATTATATTACACCAAACATGTATCATAATGTATTTGCAATATTCACTGTGTAATAATAACTGGAAAAATATATGGTCTAACATTATACGCAAACTTTAATGAATATAAAGGGTTAGCATAAATGATTCATTCCTTTTGAAAAGGCTATATTTTATGATTATTACTCGTACATATATGAGAAATATGTAACCCCCCCCCCAAAAAAAAAAAAAAATAAAACCCCAAGTTTTTATTGTGTATTCCATATGGGATAAGGAGTCCATAATCTTTCCAGTCATTACGAGGTTAGTGCCATTTGAAAATGAAGGAATGTAAGAAAAAAAGTCTTTGTGTCCTTGAATATGCTGGTTGTCTATATGTTATAGCTGAGCAATGCTTTTTCAAAAGAGAATATAAATAAAGTATGCCGTATAAATAAAGCCTTTTGTGGTGGCATCGGCAATTCAAGATTGCTAAATGTTTGCTTCAAAATGTATGGAATCATCTGGACGTGAGTCGTCTCACCATAATAAACATTTTTAGAGGGGTGTATTAACTTGGTGAGTTTGGCATTTGTTTTCATATGTGTGTGAGTAGTATTTGTAAAAATATAGTTTTTTCAAACGAATGAATCATTTATGCTAATCCTGCATTTAGATTACACTATCTGATGCATATTGTAATGCCTTAATATTTTTAAAAAATTCTTATTCACCTGCTAAATGCTCTATATCAGAGGTAAGCAACTGTGGCCAGATTGACTATTTGGTACGGCCCGACGAAGAATTTTCGAATTAAAAGCAATTTCCTTAAAGGTATATAAAAAAGCCAATAAAAACAACACTATATTATCAAACATGTAATAAGACAACTACAAGTACCCGAGTTTAAATGTTGTATAATGTAGTGGAAAGGAATTGAGTGATTCTTGCTTCAGTCTTTTCTATACTAGGCTCGTTTTTCCAAAAAATAGTCTGATATACAAAACAATAATTTGTATTTTTTATGTTACTCATACGTTTTTGAAATCTAACATTCTTGCTGAATATTTATTTTTGAATATTATTAAAAGTAAAAATTTGACCCGCTAAACAAATTTAAAATTTGTGTGTGTGAGTGTGGTGCAGACCTTTGATTGAAAAGGTTGTTCTATATCAACAGTCAATTTTTAAAGAATCAGTAGAAAACTATTTGCATTCATCTTATACTTTATGAAAATAATCCTTTGCTAAAAACAATTGACACTCCAAAATGTCAGAATAAATTTGTTTGAAGCATTAAAATACTCGAAATTGACACTGAGTTAAAATAAATTGTGTTTTTTTATCATTAGCAATTAAAGCTGTGTGAAATTCTTTCCAAGTAATGTTAAGATAGTTCCAATTTCATAGCTACTGTCGAACGTCAGAGTTCCTGAGAAAGCAACATCATATTTTAATTTACACTCCTGCAGCTATATAACAGCTTCCCATCGAAGACAGAATGGCAACACACTAATATGTAAATGAAATACTGAAGCTTAACGCACTTCCTACTTTTAACAGCTCAAATATTATGGTTTCAGATAAAATAATATCCAACCACACCCGAAAATCATTAGCAGAGAAACCTGCAAGCTATCGAAATTCCTTTCTGTCCTACAAGCTCTATATCTCTCACACTGATTGTGCATGCATGGATCTTAACTGGCTGTATTTTAATTGTTTTTGAATTATCGATAAAGGAAAGATTTGTGGGAAAGTGTTGAAGATATTAATTAGTTACAGAAGAATTTAACAAATCTATAGTTATATATTAGAATGGTGTCCATTAACACCAATAGACACAATAGACATCAATAGACATTGTCACCCACATCAATAGACATTGTCACCCAGTTATATATTTTTCAAAAATATCTAATGCATAGAGCTAAACTTAATTTTTATTAATCAGTACATTATGTATAAATTGTTTTGAAAATAACGTTTTATATTTTTATGTTTTTTATTTTTACGAGGAAATTTTTTTTTGGTAGATTTTATTGTTACCTTTATGTTTTCTTCGTATAACAACAATGCATTAATTTTTGCAATCAATATTATAACATTTTGTTTAGTCATTTAAAATATTTAAACCATTGCTGAAAGTACCTATATTTCATAAAAACTTAGAATACATATTACTTAATTATTTAAATTTTCTAATTATTTTTAAATTACTTGACGTTTATATTTTAGAAATATTTACTTATGAGATCTAAATATATCAAATTTTTGTACTTTTATTTATTAATAAAATGAAGAGAAAGAATAGATTTTTTTCAAATATGTATTCATGCATTTATTAATAATTAATGAAATTCTGAATGGCCATGAAAATATTAACTTAACAAAACTATTGCTATCTTCATTGAATACATTGCATTGAAATTTCTTTAATTGAAATGTAAAAATATAAGAAGTCTTGTGAATAATTTAAAAAGTGATTTATTTTCTTTAGCGAAAGGTATATAAGGAGCTGAGAAAGAGAGAGAATGAAAAGATTCTTTAAATTTTAACAATATAAATTGCTTATTATTTCTTAAGAAATTATCAACCAGAATCATTATTCTAAAATTGTTTAGCAACGTTTTTTAATTAAATATTTTACATGTCCTTTGGATCATACGCACTACATCTTTTCAAATCTTTGATGATGTAAATAGATTTATTTGAAATAATGTATATTATTTGTATAAAATGTAAACTTTCCCCAAGCAGCTTATTTAGTTTTAAATTTACTTTTAATGAATAAAATTTCAAAAATTGCTTTATTGATAAAATTACCTTTATTACAAAGAATGCGTTTTTGATGAAAGAAAAATTAGTTTTAGAAAAAGCATTTTCTTGTATACATTTTATATTGCACCTTTTTATACATAAACTAAATATTTATTAAGTATCTATTTTAGCTATAGTTGCGAAATTTAATGCAAGTTTACTCTATAACTATATTTCAAAATACTCATGAAGAGCATAATTAAGTTAATTCATTTAAGAACTCCATCATTAAGTTGAAATTAGTTATAGCAGATGAAGTATTCTTAAGTAGTAAATTTGTGGTTTTTTTAAGTCATATTTTGAGATATCGAAATTTTATGACATTAAACTATCGTTTACTTCTTAAATATGCTTCACCGAACATAAATCTCTAGCATGGGACTAGCGATCAATATCTGTCAGGAATTTTTCTTGATAAATAACATAATGGCAAGAATAAGTGAGGAATAACAGGGGAAGTTATTTTTTACCATTCATGAATTCAATATATATGTTTCACCGAACATAACAATAAATATGCTTCACCGAACATAAATCTCTAGCATGGGACTAGCGATCAATATCTGCCAGGAATTTTTCTTGATAAATAACATAATGGCAAGAATAAGTAAGGAATAACAGGGGAAGTTATTTTTTACCATTCATTATTTCACAGTCGAATGATTTTGTTTTTTTAAATATTTTGTTTAAAATTTTGGTAACTTTATAATCTTTATTAAGTAATTTATCTTATTTCTCAATATATAATTAGCATACTTTAAGGAATAATAGGCTTTCTTAATGGATAATTAATTTTGAATTTAATTTAAAGTTTAAATCTTAAGACTGCTTAGTAAAAACATTTGCTTTATTTCGACAAATATTATTAAGCAAAATAAGACAATTTTTATTGAAATTTAATACTTTGAGGTATTATTAAAATATATTTCAGTATTTAGACAAAAGCAACATTTAATACTCAATCAACCTTCTTCTTAGTATTATTTTCAATCTAAATCAATGGTTTTTAACTATGGTAAATGCACTATTATTGCGTAAAATCATTTACAGTGGTTTGCACAGAAGACTTTAGCAATAATAATACAAATTTAAGTGATAACATTTTTACATATACCAAATAGGATTGAAATACTTTAGTTTTATACCTATGCGCATGTTAAGAAATTATTTAGGAGAATAAATTTTTAATTTCGCTGAAAACATTTATGGTGTAATCAATAATACTCCATGACATTTCAAAAATTTTAGATAGCTATATTTTTTTATGATTGCATATTACCTAAAATTTATTTATTTTAAATTGTGGAAATTTTATTAACTCTAAACCAATTATTACCATTAATAATTGATTTAGAATAAATTAAATTTTTTCAATTTATATTTGGTTTAAGATTACATTATAAGTTAATTATATCAGTATAGATTTTATATATGTGTTTTAATGTTTGAGTGCTATCATGTATTATTATCAATTGTATTTTCAATGTTTAAAATTATAATCCATTTTATAATAAATAGAGTACTATTAGTTTGACGAACTGTATATCTAATTTTCTGAAATTATGCACACAGAGATAACTACGAATGTATTGCTATTTTTAATTAGACATGTGATAAAACCTATATTTTTTCCAAATCAAATTCAAATTATCCTATTTGTTTTGTTATCTTATTCATATATTTTTTAACAGGAAAACATTAAAAATCATTGCAAATGTAATATCATTGTTAACTGTTATTAGTAGAGTAAACTTGGTAATTTGGTTTTATAGAGCACTATGTAAGCGGAAAAAAAAATCAAAATTTCTCAGTATAATTCAATACAATTTTAACTTATGCTCATCTCACTGGTTTTGTTAAAAATTATGAACATGTAAATTGTATCTAATTTTTATGCTAAAATTTTTTGAAGTTACTAATTCTAGAGTATTAATCTAGTAAGGCGAATTAAGTTTTCATTTGGAGAATATTTGAAGAAGTGTTAAAATTGATTGATAATAAATTATAAAAGATTTATATTAATACTATGTAGTAGAAAAAGTTATAAAAAAGCTTTTTTCATAATTTTTTTAATTAACCTTTTCATGTGAACTCTTCACAAATAATCGACAGTATTCTTGAGTATAAAGGAAGCTCGAAAGGGAGTTTTAAGCGCTCAGCTTGACAAATATGCACAAAAAATTATTCAGACATATAATTGAGGAAGGATCCTATGATGTACCAATATTTTAACTATTTGGTATTTTACCATGACCCTCTTCATCACATACAAGAAAACGTTACAATTTGATGATTATCGAAAACAAAAAAAAATCTTTTTATTAAATTTTTATGGCAAAGTATTTATAAAAAATAGAATTAAAGTTTTGAAGCATTAATGTTTATGTTTTAGTAAAATTAGCAATTAGAAAATTATGATGCATAATTATTGCTAATATAGCACAGAAAATACGAAACTAAATAAATGTAAACTGATGTTTATTATTTAAATAAAACTATGAAAAGCTATTAATGAAGATATGTAACACCTCATAAAATCAGGCTTGTGGTTTATTAATTGTAAGAGAAATATTATTTGTACAAAATAAACTTCAGAAAAAATATTATACAATTTAATCGAATCCAGAGGAAAATGCCTATTTTTTCACTATTGTTAATTATATACAATAGTAACTTTTTACTATTATTAAATATATATGTAGTTCCATGGATTCATTATGCAAAAGTGGAATCTAAAGACAAGAGGACTTTAGTTTTCTTGTGGATATCTTTCAAATAAGAGGAAATTAAGGCCTTGAACCCTTACGCATTTTGAGACTTCTGAAATCATTTTTATGACGGTTGTTTGGATGATAAAAGTTAAAGAAGTTGATTGGTTGAATCGTGGCTGTTTCCTTAAGTGTATATATTTCTCAGAAGAATAGCGGGTAATGATTAAACTGCCCTTCAGTATCCACTCGCCAAAAGAGTTTTATTTTTTGATTCTGTTAAAATAGGTTGGAAAAAGATCATGAATGGAAATGATGCAGTCAATATGCAAATTCTGTGCAACAGTATTGTTAGCTATAGAGAAGATTTATTTGAAAAATTGCCTAGTTCTATTATTCTTGTTGCAAAGTTAAGATCTGTTGCTTGAAAGTTCACACAAGTTTTTATATTAATATGGATTTCATATGATCTTTACACGAAAATATGTGGAATTTCATATATGAGCATAAAGAATAAATTGGATTTGCATTTAAGCTTCTGTAAATTTTGTATATCTTTTTAAGGAATCAAGAAACGGGAACTCTAGATATTTAACTGATAAACAGGATCGTTCTCTGATTTATCAGTTCATTATCAAGA
>JAPDSC010100672.1:30012-53904 GCA_026290005.1 Latrodectus geometricus | reverse complement strand
ACTGATAGCTTTCTTTGTTGTATGTCATTTATGTATTTTCTGATGCAAACTTTTATATCACAATCAATACATAATTTTCTTTTTGTGCACATGTCATCCAAATTTTTTATTTCTATATTCATTTATTTGCAAATAAGACGAAAAAGACCAGTTGTTCCTTATTATTTGGTGGCCAATATATTTCCAGATATAAATAAAATATTAATAATCATAATGAATTTTATAAGATTATGAATTTTTAAAAAGTTCTAAAAAATACATAATTTTTCTTTTAGATAGTATAATGCTAAATTATATTTCAATGTATATATACAATATTTTAAAAAGTAGTATTTTTAATTTTCGAGAAATTATATATAATTTTCAGGGGTAAATCTATACTATGACTTAAATTATTATTTATATTTTTTCTTTAATATTTTAGAACAAAATACACATTGCTGGCCACCGTAAAAGAAACAATCAGAAGAAAACATGCAAATAACATGAAATTTACTGTATGCATTTACGTTGAGATATATGCAAGTGATTAGAATTTCAGCACAGACGAGCATCACGCGCGCCTGTGGTGAAATTTCAAAACTCAAATTAAGACTTGGATATTTCAAGGATTTAAAGTTTAACTGTTGTGTTTTTCTTGTGGTTTTTTGAAAGAAAAAAAAACGATCAATTATACGTAGTTGAAAACAGCGATCCTTTTTAATCAAGTATCATAGAAAGAATAGTAACGTAATTATATTTCCGAGAAACCCGTAACCATGTTGGACTAAACGAAACAACTATTAAGCGGATATTTAAACGTTTAATGGAGGGAGTTTCCAAAGACCGACGGGTTCAATCGCATTCACCTCAGTGCACCACTTCACGTGATGTCAGGTAAATTGTGCACATAACAGTGACGGATCACTCAGCCACATCACGAACACTGGATGGTGTTACACAACAATCAGTCTGTAACGCATTATCTAGTGTATGCGCATCCAATTGATCCCTTTTTCAGCAGATCGGTTTGCTCGCAAGATGTTCATTGCTTCGTCTACCCTTGACGCAGAACAACAGACGTCTCCGCCGCCAATGGTGCGATAAATTAAGGATGTGGATGGTAGAATGGAATCAAATTGTTTTGACTGATGAGCCATGCTTCTGCCTGCTATAAAAGGATGATCACATTAAAGTCTGGAGACATTGTAGTGTGAGGATGCTGAACAGCTGAGTTATACACCGCCACACTGGTCCTGCAACTGGCACTAAGACACGAAACGGTATTTTGTATTATTTTCACTCTCCTCTAGTACGCATTGCTGGTATATTAAACAACCAAAGCTATACTTACAAGATGTTGGAGCCAGTTGTCCTTCCTTGAATTCAGGGCTAGACACAGATATTTTTCATCAGGCTAATGTGAGACCACAAATGTTTTTCGTTTGTCTTGATGAGGTGGATTTTCCTTTTAACAAATGATTTTTACAATTTAAAGGACCAGCACATTCTCAAGTAAAGATGCATGGAATAGATTAGATACTAATCACTTATTAGTCCAAAATCGCTTCAAGAATAAGAAAAAAAAAAGACTTGGAACAGTGAAACCCTAAATCTTCCGTTTCCCATTAATTAACTAATCAATTCTATACCTCAAATATTTACTTTCAAGAAAATAAAGAATTTGCCTTAAATATCTTTTAAAAATTCATAAATGTTATTACATTTCTCTAACATATAAAAACTTATCTATTTTTTTTTCGTAACGTTCAATAAAGAGTAGTATTTTCCATACCAAACACATCTGCAATTTGTTTTCATATTACATACCACGCTTGTCTGTGCTTTGTCAAATTAAATTAGCATATGTATACAATGAAGAAATGAAATGTGAAAGTTTGGTATAGGAAAAATCGTATCACATAAATCCTTACCTATTGAAATCTGATTTTCGAAATTGAAAATTCGAAATCGTCATTTTTTTAACTATATATTTTTCTTACATGCATTATGATTATTATAAAATTCCAGACATTTTTTTCCGTTCATAAACTATTCCGTTTTCTTTAAATTTATTTTTTAAATACAATCGTTTAAAATATCTGATTTATTATATAAGTTAATAAATATGTCCATACGCCTTTTCTCTTGAAAAAAGAACTTTAGAAATTATTATTTTTATAGAAAAATACATTAAACTTAAAAAAAAAATTAAATTAATATAAAACAACTTATAAGGCGTTAATTTTGTTTATTCAATTCTTTTTTAAATATTAATTTTTGCAGCTAATAAAGATGTTGCCAATAAAAGCATATCAAAATAACTAACCGAAAATTTATTATTCTCATTTGGAGAATAATAATTGCTAGTTTTCTAGAAATATGGAACTGCAAAAATAGGAGTTTTCTTTTTTTTTCTTATTAAATTATAATTTAAATAGAACATATTTTTGAAATAAATTTCTTAAATTTAATTTAATTTCTTTTTAATTATTTCAATTGATTTAAAATTTGGATAAGTTTAAAATAATTTTTTTTAAAAAATATATGAAATTGCATAAATTATACTTATGTTCTCATTTAATGAACTTTTAAATTCATATTTCATTTTATTTAGCATTTAAACATCTAATATTTGTAAAATATATCATAAGTAATATAATTATCGAACAATTCTTTGTTGTTAAGTAATGCTCAAATTTATAATTTAATTTATAAATGAAATCAAATTCATTTATTTCCAAGCATGTAAACATGAATAAAATATATATATTAGAATAAGAATCAAATTTAATAACTTGTTCTTTCATTCTAAAAGTTATTGTTCAATAAATAATTTCTAAAATTATAGTGAAATAATATCACAACTTTTTTATGAACTGCTATTTTACAAAATTTAAATTTTTTGGGAAAATTTTAACCCTTATTTTTTTATAATTATGTTATTTGTTAGATTTCTATTTTTATGTGTCAATAGAAACACAAGCTTAATATTTTAAATATAAAAATTTTTAGCCCCTGATTTTTTAATAATTATTGACTTATTAATAATTTCTAAAAAATAATATTATTTATAATGTAATGTCGCCATGCAGTTAGATTATTAAACATTGTTTTTTTAAAATATGAGTCATTTATGTAAAATATGTTATATTTGATTTTTTATATATCAATAGATTTACAGACTTAATACTTTTATTGTTTATAATAATGCATTTTATGAAATATTCTTAAAAATTTATAAGGACATTTTTGTGATTATTTCATTGGTAAAAGCTATTCCATTTATTAAGTAGATAATCTGAAACAATAAATTTTAGCATAATAGTTTAAAATCAAAACCTTTTTAAAACACCTTGTTTTAATAAGTAATAAAACCCGTGTATTTAAATTTTCTAATATCTTGGTATATTTTTTTTGTAATTTTCTGAAAATCAAGTATTTTGATACTTGACCTTATATAATTGTCAATAAAATTTTATGTTTATTTTAATATTTAAAGTTTGAAGTTATGATTTTGGTATACATTTTTTATATTTTATTGGAAATTTTCTACTCAAAAAATTCTGGTTAGGGGTATATTTTTCGTAAATATTATTAGATAAAAGAAAATTCAACTGACTAGATTATTGGAGATATGAATCAGACATATTTATTAAATTTAGGACTGTAACATTACTTACTGTTTCAAATTTAATATATTAGCTGTTGAAATAAATATATTGTATTTTTACAGAATATAAAAATATCATCTGATTCAAAAGTATAAATTCTGTTTTTCAAATAATTATTTAGTAGAAAGATATTATTACTGGTAAAGTGTTATATAACATATTTAATATATTCTTATAATTAGTTTACTTATATATATATAACAGATTTACTATATATATAAGTAGGCAAAAGTTCATGGAAGTTATATGCAACTAAACAAAGGAAATACGATGTTTTTTATTGTACGTCTCCATCCGTCACTGGTCAAACAGGAGCAAATGCCAAATTCACTCAGAATGGAATTCGACTCATATTAGGATATATTCTCCCCAAACTCAATAAAAGGGCTGAATGATAAACGACAGTTTCATTGATGGTGCTGCTCTCTATGTATTGTTAGACGTGTTTATATGCTAATGTTTCTTGTTTTATGTATTCATCTAAATATTACATATCAAAATTACATATCAAAACTGCAGAGTAGTTTTAAAAATAACATGCTTATATACAATCAATTTAATAAACTGTAAACGATAAGTTATACTTTAATAGCATATTAAAAATACTAAATTTAATATGGAAAATGATTCGAAAATAATTTTTTTTGTAATATACTTATAAAATACAATGTGTAATAAATACAATTTGCAAATAGAAAATTCATTAAACATGTGACTAAGCTTTTACGGAAATATTAAGTGCCACCTACAAATATTGAAAGATAAGTAAAGTAGCTAATCTTAATTATTAATATTAGTAATCATGCTTTAATAAATAATAGTTATGCCAAAACAAGAAATAATAATTAAAAACTTAATAGTTTCTTTTCATAAAAGTGTTAATTTAACGTAAATTTTGTAGATGCTTAAATTTATATAGTCCATAGAAAATTTAATGGAAATCATTTTACTATTTGTTAGCAATAGAGACATTTACTTCTAAATATCATTGATGACTTGTATTTCATCAAATTGTACACTTCTGACATTGATCACTCATGCGGAATTCCTTCGGAAGTAACAAATTTTATTAAAAATAAATTAAATTAAGTTTTATTTGATACCAAACAACATTTGTTATCAAATAAAACTTATTTTAATTTATATTTGCTTTCTATGTTTGTCAAAATTTATGCTTTGTATAATATATTTAGTTCACACGCAGAAATCAATATGAAATTAGATTCTTAGCCATTGTTAACTATGAAAGTTTCAGATTCTTGTACCTCTACTGAATATATTTGAAACGTTTGAGAGAAAACTAATATTATATACCGAATGTTTAAAATTGGATCCTAGAAAATAATTGTTTGAACACTATTTAAAGAATAATTTGAAAATTACTTTCAGTTATATATATAAATTAAAAATGATATCATATTTATCAAAAATATGGCTTATGTGTTCCTCAAAATAATACTAAATTAAAAAAAAGTGAAAAAACCATTTTGCAATTATAATAAATACATTTAATATTTTTTATACGTGAATTTCGTAATAAATACATATTATAATTCAAATATTAACTCGTAACATATGACTAGTGGTGTCAAAAATGTCATATAAAACGACATATTCCTTACAAAATCTGAAGGAAATGAAGTATAATATTTTGTTTGGAAATTAATGAAGAAAATTTTTATCATCATTTTAATATTGTTTACTACATGAAAGAATTTAAAAAATAATAGGTAAATAAAAGAAATGAAAACGTGATTTATGTAAATTATACATATATTTGCTTCTGCTGAAATATATTCTACCTTATGTACATAAGCGAAAACACGGTTTACGGAAATTTTCAAGATTTAAATAATGCGAACATGATGACAATTAGACATGACGTAATAAAAATATGCCTTCAAGCTTGAAAAAAATGTGTAAAAAATTCTGCATATTTTTTTCCGGTAGAAGAAAGCTATTTCCTAATATAGTAAAATAAGCCATATCAGTTACTTTAATTTAAAGAAGAAAAAAATGCAACCTTTCTATTCCTTTTGAACTTCAAACTATTGAGGCGAAGAATATGTAAAGGAAAAGCAAAAATGATTTACGCTAAATCTTCCATAACAAAGCTTCATTATGTTTGCTTTGTCTACCGTAAATAAAGAAAATATTGCATTTAAGATGAAGAGAATTTTTTGCATTTTGTATGTATTTTTACTATTCAATTTTTGTTCGTGTTTCATGATCATGCCAATAATATTCACAAGAATGAAGATGTGTATAAAAATTTTAACAATGTATTTTTTTTTACTTTTGTATTTTTAAATTGGTATTTTGATTGGAAAAATAAAAGAAAAGAAGAATAAAAGATATCAAAATATTATTTTGATATGACAAAATGCTAATACTGGTATTAGTCAGGGTTTTTTTTAAGTAGTTGTTTAAAAATAGTTAGGAAATATATGAAGAACTCCATTCTCCAATTTTATAATTTGTACTTTCTCTTACAAATTAAACTGAAAAATCATTATTTTCACTTAATTTCTGGTACTTTATAGAACTAATATTAAAATATATAAAACTTGGATATAAACGTAGCTATATTTAGGGTTAACATTTATAAATAAAAACATAAAATTATTGCATTCTTCTTTAAAATAAAACTTATCACATATATAATGCACACATCCAATTAATAATTTAGAAGTTTCATCACATTTCTAAAACAAGAAATGAGTGACAAAAACAAGGTGAAAGTAAGTTCTAAATTATTACAAACTTTCTTCGTCATAACAATTTATGTAATTTATAGTATAATAGTTACTGACTAATTGTAAAATAGTATAACAAAAATATTTCACAATCATTACGTTTACATTTTTAGAAAAAATCAATATTTGTCTCACAGTTTAATATTTATACATTTTATTGCTCGCAAGAATATTTTAAATATTTTCATTGTTAAAGAATCTAAGAATTTATCGAATTCATTTTAATGCAGTCCTTCTAAGATTTATAAAGCACATTTTAACGGACGGAAAGCACGATAACCAAAATACTATAGATTCTCACAAAGCACGGAACTTTTAGTCTTGATAAATAATTGTTTACTTAAACTAAGATAGAAATAGAAGGTTATGAAAGTTTTGATATTTATATCCATATTTAACTAATTTAATTATATGCTACAATATTTTCAAAAGAAAACATAAATGTGAAACCCAATTGATTATCGTGACTCAAGCATTTTAAGTCCAAATTGTAATAAATTATATTTTAGTTAAATTGACTGCTTTGTGTAACCAAATAATAGTAATAAACATAAAAAAAATCTTTAACTAATACTATCAATGATTTAAAAGTATTTTTAGGTAACCTGAAGCATTTTATTTAATGGTGAAAACAGAAATAACTGTCATAATATGATAATTGAATTTCATAAATCATGCAAACTACATAATTTAAGGTATCAAGAAATTAGTATAGAAATTTCTCGGAGAATTAATAATGATTTTAATAATGAAACAAAATTAGACAGATTATATATATACTTGTTTCTTAATGAATAACTTTTAACATTGTAAAAACCAGAATTATTAAATATTAAAATGAACTATGTTTTTTTCAGTTCACAGAATAAAATATGATTATTCTAATAAAATCATTTAATTAACTAACTGTGTAAATGCATATTTATGTATCTTAGCCTTCATTAAAATGTGTCTTTTTTGTGTCCTTTGATTTTATTTTATTCTTATTTTATATTTTCTTTAAAATTATTTTAGCCTCCGTTTTATTTTGGCATTCATTGCTCGAAGTATGCGGAAAATTCACATTCCTATTTAGTTTTTAGATGTAAAATTATGTTAATTGTAAATAGTAATTTCTCACTTGCGATTTTTTCCATATATTTATATTCAAATGTAATAATTTTTTTTTACAAATTTAAACGCATTTTTTTAAAAAAGAAACGCATTTTTTTTTACAAATTTAAACTTTCGATTGTTTCATAAGTATATGTATGTTATAGCTTACGCTAGTCTTTGCTTATTTCTTTAAATTTTCATTGTACTTTCTAATTTATAGTCATCTGATTTTAATCTTATGTTAGCAAGTGGGTTTTAAATCAATTTTATGAATTTTCAAAATTATACTTTTATGATCTAATTAATTTTTAATAAATTATTTTAAAATTAAAACGAATTTCTGAAATTCATTATAACTTGTTTGTATTTACTAAAATAATAAGAATAACGAAAATCATTACTTTTTGGTCTTAATATGGATTTAATTTATTCAATGAAATTGAAAATCTCTTAAGTATATTAAGTTAAATGTAATTTAAATTACATTAGTAATTGCTATCATATATTTTGTCAATATATATTATGTGAAGTAACTAATATATATTTTGTGAATATATATTAGTTACTTAACATATATTAAATAATGTTTGCATCATAAGTTAATCATATTTAATAGAAAGTTTGTTCAGCATTTTATGAACATTACTAAAGTACACGGTGGGTATAGAATTCAATCATTCAAAGCATTTATTTATAAAAAAAGATTATTCTATATAAATAGGTTGATGTATGACATCTTATATTACTTATTTTAAGCTATAATTGAACAAATTAAAACACTGATATCATTAAAAAATTCGATATAAGTTGGTTGGTAAATAATAATGAGCAACATTGTTCAATATTGAATATTTGTTGTGTCTCTTAATAAAACGTGTCCATTTTTGCTACACCTACAAAAGCTCCATTAAGAACTCTCCAATTATTTAATGAAGCAAATATTTGTTGATTATGGTACTTAGCTTTTATACGTTTCAAAAACTGGAATTTAAAGCTTAAATTATTCTCTAAAGGAATTAAGGATATAATAAGTTTTAATGTGAATTACAAATATTCATAAGTCTTTTAATGTAAATGAAAAATATTTTTCAAGAAGCATATTTGCATATATCAATACGGTTAATATTTTTCTTTTTAGTAATGATAAAGAGCTAGTGCAGCTATTACACTTTTTCTTTCTCATCTAAATTAATTCCTTTAACTCTTCAAATAAATAATTTCTAAGTTCTTCAAATAAGACATTTCTAATCTTTATAGTGTTATTCTATTCTTGTAATAGAAGCAAATACAGTGAGTGCTGTACACCCAGTCAAAGCGATAATTCTCGGTATAATAGAAAAGTTGGCGTCAACAGGATACATTTTTATAATTTTTACTGGTTAAAAATATTTTCCAGGTTAACGACAAGTAATATTTTTTCAAGAAAGACTTCATTTATTAATACTCGGCATGTCATTCAAAAAAAAAACACGGAGATAATTTATATATATCCCAGAGTGTTATTCACATGACTTCGTGATATATATATATGTTTTCTGTAAATATGCATGAAAGGAAAATATCATTCCTGTCTGGGTTTCCCTCTGTGAAGTCCCTCTTCTGTGAGTCAAATATGCGCTATTTGTCTTCAAAGCATTTTGACAGATACAACAGTCAGGCTTTGATGTATCTGCTCATCTATCATTCTCTGAGATCCGTGCATGGAAAGCAATATACTGAAATTATCCTAATGCTGGCATCAGGTATTTGAAACTACTATCATTAACTGAAGTGTTCTTTCCACGACACTTGCACACCACATAAGCAAATTCCTCTTGTGACTGGCAGCTACAAACTATTTAAAATGGAAGTTCACCATTTTATTCTGTGTAGTAATTATATTTATTTTATGTGGCTGTTAAAAATTGATTTAAAAATTTTACAATTTCACATAAATATAGTAATTTAAGAAAATTTTACATTTCAACTTCTATTCTAACAATTATCTTCTTAAATGGGTAATATATGTATATATATATCATCCATTTAAAAAGATAATTGTTAGAATAGAAGTTGAAATGTAAAATTTTCTTATATATATATAGATACATAGATAAATAGATAGATAGATAGGTAAATAGATACATAAAGAGATACATAGACTAAATTTGTTGTACATTTTAATCTTGCTATATAAATAATTTTATTCCTGCAACCAAAAGCTTAATAATAAGCCCAAACACTATTAATAAAATAATTTATAAGAATGATAATGGATACACAAAAATTGTTTGACAATATCTTTCACCGTATCAGTTGAAAATATTATTCGAAATTTAAATAACTTTATATAAGGGGACTTTATGGCACTATAAAAATATTTGAAGAACTCGTTTCTTTATCTTAAACTACAAACCAACAAGAATTGCGCTAATATTTAATTCATTTAATGGAACCAAATGATTATTTTTCATATCAATTTTTTTTCTGAAATAACTATATTTCTTAAAAACTGCTATACTTTGAAAAATTCTCATCTTTTTAAACATCTCTTAAAAATACATTTAATTGTTTTCAAATGTATTTGAAAAATCTAGAATCTGTATAAGTATTTTTTTATATGGAGATTAACTTAAATATTGTAAATTTCCAAAGCTTTATCCTCTCATTGTAAATTTATTGACATTAAAAATTAATTTACCATTTATAATCAAAAGTTTCTGAAATTACTTTTAACATCTAATTTTTCTTTTAAAATAATGTGAAATTAAATTACATTTTAAGTGAAGAAAACGCAATTATATATAAATCTATTTTGTTAAGAAAAACGAACATCTTTTTTTTAATGGAATTTTTGTATTGTAAACTCCCGAAATGTCAATAATAATGACAAAAGCGAATTTTGTCGTAAAATATACACGGTTTATCTTTCAAATTGATGGAAGAGTATTTCATATCAAATTGTTGCATAAATAAAGTGAAGAAATTTTACTTCATTGAGATGCTCAAACAAACGATTTTTTCTTTGCTTTTACGAAAACAAAAGGATTACTTGCAGTTCATAAATGATTTGATTTATTTTTTCAATAAATTTTAAAAGAGTTCTTAATTTATAATTCCTTATGTATTTTGTCATGATTAATTCTCTCTGTGCGAATTCAAATAATTTTAATAAATTTCTTGGCAAACAAACCTCTGTTATGAATGTAATAAAACGGCAGAAAAAAATATAATTAGCAATACCTTAGAGTTTAAGAATTTTCCTGCTAATTAACCACTCAATCTAATTAATAAGTATTTTTTGCCTCTTTATTACTGATTATTTCAATTTTGATACATGTGATTTCCTTACGCAAACCTCAAATAATAAATGAACTCTTCAAAAATATTATTTCGAATATTTTAAGGCTTCGTCTCAATTGCTTTTCACTGGGGATACGGATTTTACTATTGTTTTCCTTTACATTAACATTTTTTTTTACAATTGAATGAATAAAACTAATAAAGTAATATGAATTTTATCGTCAACATTAATATCTAAATCTTTATTTATCTTTTTTATTATGAAGTGGTTGCTAATTTTTATCCTTCATTTTAATTAAATAGTATTGTTTCAAATTGTTTATTTATTTTAATTTATAATTTAATTTTTATTGTAAATTAATATTTTTAAATGAGTTTCTTAATGTTAAATTTTCTACTCTCTGTACATAAAAAAGAGTTATCATCTTATCAATTTAACAGTGATTTCAGGGAATCTAAATTCGTAATCCACAGTTGGTTTATGATCAAATTTTCTTCACTAAATACCACCTTTCGTTCACGATTATCAATCTTGTCGACTCAATATTTTAATTTCTATGTTATTAAAACTCTGGTCAAAAATACTATAATTACCAGTAAATATTAAATATTACCAGTTATTAAATATTACCAGTTTAATACTAGTCCAATACATATAAGTTATTTTTGAAATATCTATGTCCTCCTTTTTCATTTTATACATTTTCAAAATTAAGAAATATTTCTTATTCACTTTAAAGTGACATTACCTGTTATTGGATTTCCCAATTTTCAAATTATCTCAACATTTATAACATTCTAATTCTCATGCCATTACAATTAGTTAGGTAAGTGTAAGCGCAATTGACATTAATACGATCCAGTCTAAAATTCATTAGGTTTCTTTTTCATTAAGAACGTAGTCCAGTACTACAAAAATGAACTACAGTTATGATAACAATTATTGAAAAAATGACAAAAGTACATTTACAGGAAGTATATAAAAATATTTTGTTGTTAAAACAGCACATTAATACATTGTTTTATTATAAAAGCTTCCTCTCTCATGTAAAAAATAAATAAATAAATAAATAAAAAAGATTTTTTTACGTCATTTCTGAAAATGTAAGCAAGATGATTACGTTATTTCGTGTTGAAGGCATGTATTTTTAATGTTGATAATGTTCGTTAAAAAAATTAATCTTCAAAAATTGTTTGCTTTTAAATTGCTGGTGAATTTAGTAACTCGCAAAGAAAATCATATGAATTCCACTTAATTTGGAATAATCTAAAATAATTTATCATTTACTACGCATAAAATATAAGCAAATTTATGATAAAACCTCGCAGTTGCACAATAAATAGTTTAAGTATTTAAATAAAGCATTTTCCAAAAAGCATTTAATTTTAATAACCAAATGCAAATCTAGGAATGCAATTTCCAAAATTCAAAATATAAATTATTTCTATTTGAAAACTCAAAATGTGTGTTATTTAAAACTAGATCATCATTAATATACTTCAAATTGATCATTTTAATTTAAAACTAGTTAGTTGTAAAATAAAAATGTAACAAATTATGTCTTCCTATTTTAGTTTTATATAAGTACACAATTCATACGTGAAACCATCACTTTCTACTAGTTACTGTGAATAAAGTGAACCCAAAAATCTCAGTTTTACAGAAAAGAAGAAAATGCCATCAATCATTATAATTTTACACTTTGAAGCCAGGGGAATATGATATATGTTAAGATTTTCATGAAATATAAAAAAAATGCTCTTAGGCTTCCTTTGTTGACAAAAATGATCAAATATCTAATTTTGCTATAGAAAATAATAAATAAAAATGCTATAAATCATCAATGTCTTATTTGTCTTAGTATCCTTTTAGAAAAGCTTATCATACGTTTTTGTCATCAAATTTCATTTTATGATCTACTTTTATGGGAGAGATTTAACTTTGATATTTTAGAAACTTTCTTACACTTTATCAATCATTACGAATGCAATTTTTGAGCAAAATTTCTGGAAAATTATAATATATTTATGCCGCTCATTTTAAAAAGTGAGAGGAATAAATCAGATGTGATGTTAAACTGAATATACACATAATTTGTATATAACTATGTCAAGGATGTTAATTTTTGTTTTTAAAGTGGCATGTTTTAAAATCAATGGTTTTATAACTTATATTCATCACAATTGAGTAACTTTCCTGCCAAACCTAGTGCAATTTTAATTTAAAACACGTATTTTTAATAGCCTTTTTTTCTAATTCCTGATAAACTGTTATTTTTAATTCTCTTTTTCTCAGGAAAATCATAATTTCTGGGGCTAGAAAAAACTGGTGTAATTTGAATTTGTCATAATATTTATTTTTACCATTTTCTTTAAATTCTATTATCAACATTTTTATAAATAACATTTGGTTTTTTCATAGAATTTTTTTCCTCAAAATTAATAAAATGGTGCATATATTAGAATCTGTTTAACTAAAAAACAATAAAAATGTAGAACAAATTTTGATATTTGTTTCCAGCAGTAAGTATTTGATATAATATGCTACATATTTCAAACGGAAACTTAAAGATAAAATTTTCTATTACTTTCATTCATCATGTGAAATTAAGGACAAGCAAAATTACCTCTTATTTTTATAATGTACATATAGAAGTCAGTTTTTAAATTTTGGCTATAATGTCTTTAATCTTGAATAATTGTTTCGATTATTTAAATGGTCATTACTCAAATTATTCTTTCAATATTGTTTTCAACTGTATTTTACGTAACTTAAACAATTTTATTTAGGTTTCAGAAATTTCGTATGTAAAAATAGAAGTAAGTTTAGCCATGCTGAGTTTAATTTGCATACATTTTGGTATGATTAAAAGCATTTAAATAGAAACTGTTTTTGCATTAAGTAAATGCGCTTATTATTTGGTATTTATTGAGACATTAATCTGGAATGTCTTTAACCTTTTTATGATTGTTATTAATCTGGATACTTTTAGAAAGAACCATTTTTATTACAAAATGTTAAAATTTAAAAAATAAATTAAATGTTAAAATTTATAAATTAGTTTTATGAATCAATCGAAATATTTTAGCTTTCCTTTAATAATTTACTCATTTAATTACTTGGATTCTAATTTATGTTATAATTATTATATTATAATTCCCACATATTTAACACAGACAACTTTTGTCAACAGATAAATAAGTTGAAAATCAATACATAACCTTCTTAGAAACTACAAAATTATCTTAGACATTATTACTTAAATTTATCTTAGACCGTATAAATTAAAATTGTCATATTGTACATTTAGGAATATAATATAAGTTGATATTCAAAGGTTTAAAAAGATTAACTAATCGATTAAATGTCTTAAGCATAGTGATAAGCAAAGTTGTGCCTTCAGTATAGTGATCAAAAATTAAAGTTGTATATGGAAGCTATTTCACATGTTTTCAACAAAATTTTTCAAATTTGTTTATATTTCATCAAACATTGACTTTCAGTTTGAATGCAAAGGAAGTAATTAAATATACTTCTGTAAGCATATTTAATAAATGTAGATATCTAAAATTCATATATTTACATCTTATGAATTTTTTAATTAGTCCGTCCGTTTATATATTACCTGAAATTGCTCTTGACAAAGTTCAAAGTACACTTAAATTTCAAAAACTTGATTTATATGGAATGGGGATATAATTTTTAATTTTTTTTTGTACTGGTGGTGACGCAATATTAGTTTTTATCTAAAGCAAATATGTATTTAAAACTACAGTTAATGATAGTTTTGTAATTTTGAGGCTATGAACGCACAAGACAAGTATAAGTTATCACACGCCATTTAAAATATTTGCCACTCCATGTTTTTCGAGAAAATATTTTTAAAAAATATTTACGAATAATAAAGCTTTTTATCGATAGAGAAACCAATTCAATTGCTGTAAGGAATGAATTCTAGAAAGCATCCAAGACGTTAGTGCTTCATGCATACATACAAAAGGCAAAATCGCAACATGCATTTCTATTTTCCATTAATACCAAAAATGTCACCAACCACTTCAAATAAACAGATCGTAATACGTTACAACTGTTTCCTTACAGGCGCAAATAAGTAATTTAAAAAAAAGGTGTATAGTTTAATATGTATTTAAAATATTAAAAAATTGCAATGAAAAATCACAGAACAATTTATCCATTTCAACCAGATACCAATTTTGAAACACACTTTATTTCCTTAAATTCTGATGCCTACTTCCTCAATAAAAAGTGAGTGCACGCTGCAAATTAATTACATTGCTTCTGCAGTTTCACTTTATTTAAATCTTACAATTATCATGTCATATCAATTGTTCAAATATGTATTTAAACTATTCGAGCACTTGGCACCATCTGTTGACTTGGTTGCTAGATACGACTTGAAATTAATTACAAATTGTATCATTTGTCCTAAAATTATTTCACGAGTACTTGCGAACATTAAACAATAATCAGATTAATTATCACTTATTGTTCACATCTAATAATTTACTGGGAGTCATCTCAAATCAAACTTATGTATCAGATGAAAATAGCAATTTGTGGTGTCACCATTGTCTACCTTTCATAATGTCACATTACAAGTCTTGATCCTCTTCCTCTCATTTTACACTATTATTTCCAAAATCGGAAAATAGCAAGTATTGCTATTAAATTTTACTACAAAGTAAACTACAGGCAGTTTTCCATTTATCATATGATTATATATAGTAGATATATGTGTTGTAGCCAATATATCTATTAGATATTTTAGAAGTATATGTTGTAACAAATTTTATACTTATTTTTAAAGTAAGGAGGTAGCACATGTGTTTTCTATTCGGATAATAGAGCAAATATATGATGATATCAATATTTAGATATCCATCATAAAAATGAAATTTATTTAATATTATATTAGTATAATTCAAACTATATCTGAATAGTTTTCAAAAGAGTTAATTTTCAAAACTAAGTGTGAAACATAATAAATTATGTTTCACACATAGTTTTTAAAATTTCAAACATTTCTAACATTTAAAATATAATTCATTCAGGTTAAACAAATGCTTTCTTCAGTTGGAAAAGTTTATATTTTTTTCTTTTTGAAAAATTTTAGAGCTTGTGAAAAGTTCTCATAAATCATAATTTGAAAGCAGATTATCAAAAAGCAGTAGCTAAAGGGTTAATATTCTGAAAAAATTTCCGAAATTCGATCAAAGGATTTCATAAAAGTATTTTGCTGAACTATATATTATTCATATATTTTAATCAATTCTAACGAATTTAACTTTCGATACGTGAATAGAAGTACATGAAGTGAAAGGTAAGTTATATCTTGTGTGTGTCTAATTCATAATTATTAGAAAATGCAAATGATGCGTACGTAGTAGTTTGAAGCCGTTTTACTATTTGGAACTTATATCAACATTCCGATCAGTAAAATTTAATAAATAAAGAATCTACTGTAGCTATTTATTCCTTTAAATAAATTTAATTTAAGCTATATATAATTTCCATTGATTTTAATTATTAATATATTTGATGCATATTTTCGTATTTATTGGTATTTAATGATTACTTATGTAAAATAATAGCATTTTGTGAATTTCATAATGAGTGTATAATAAGTGTATAAGATGTTGTACAAAACTGTAGGAACATTTTTATAACCAAATGTTTACTTATTTTTAGTGTTAAATAGTATTATTCATGGTGAAGAAGACTATCAACATGATTTTAATAACAAGAAATTTTTACTTCAACTGATATTACAATTTCTTTAATGTACTCGATATTATATCATAAGAAATAAAATTTTACTTTAATTTTTTTTTATAAATTAAAGAAAGAAACAATGTGAATGGAAAAATAAATGTTTAATGTTAAGAGTGCTTGAATTTAACATTAAGTTTACTCAAGACATATATTTTAACAATATATATTTTAGAACTAAGTATATATATGGATTGTTTCTACGAAAGGTATTTCTTTTCAAATATTGCTACTTTCACTAATAAAAATTTAGATTTTAAAATAAAATAACATCAATACATTTTTATACATGCATTATGAGATACTTTACCTTTATTAAGCAATAGTTAATTTCATAATAATAATTTGAGAATTTTTTTGTTTTCAAAATCATACTTATATAAAAATTTACTGAGTAACACAATTTATAATTTTATTCAGATACCTCAAAATTACATTTCATATAGGAATCCATTTTTCATTGTTAATAATTCAAAAATATACGAAAATATATGTATAACTAAGGTAATGAGAATATTGAATAAGATATGCCAAAGTACTAACAATTCATGTACTAGGAAAAATGACTTATTAGAAGTTATTAATAATTAATGAATTTAAATTAGCTTAATTAGAATATGATTCTCTAAATATTAAGGGATATTATGATTATACAAATGATTTGTTTAAAAAACTGTAATTTTAAAATAAATTTATTATAACATAACGTGATACTTTAAAATGCATGTCCAATTGAAAGTAAAATTTCTAGAAATTTCAACAGTAGCTATTTGAATAGACAAATTAATAAAATGTAAATAAATAATTTAAAAACAGAAAATATGATTTTCTGACTATGTCATTAATGTGTTAATTTGAATTTGGGAAATTATTACGATAAGTTTCTATGATATTATAATATATATGAAATCTTCATATTCGTAAATAATTTCTTATCATAATAAAGAGAAATTCCCCTTATCACAGAGTAATAGATTTTAATTTTTATTCGTATATTGTCCCTCTAATCTACACTACTCGCCATTAAAATTGCTACACCAAGAAGGCGACATGCTACAGACGTGAAATTTATACGAAAGGAAGAAGGTGCTGTGATATGCAAATGGTTAGCTTTTCAGCGTATTCAGACAAAGCAGGCGCCAGTAGCGAAACCTAAATTGTATTTAAATGAGGAAATTGTTCAGCCGGTTCCTCATACACAAATTGCATTTGAGCGTTGTTGTAATGCCTCGTGTAAGAAGGAGAAATGCGTAACAGCACGTTTCTGACTTTGATAAAGGTCGAATTGTAGCGTAACGACATTGCGGTTTATCGTATCGCAGTATTGCTGCTCGCGTCATTCGAAAAAAAATGACTGTTAGCAGAATATGGAATCGATGGGTTCAGGACGGTAATACGGAACGCCATGCGGGATCTCAACTGCCACCTATCACTAGCAGCAGAGAGGACAGGCATATTATCCGCATGGCCATAATGGGTCGTGCAACCACGTCACGAGCCGTGAATCAAGAAACGGGGTCGTTTGGAAGACAACAAGTGTCTACACGAACAGTTCGACGACGTTTGAAGCAGCATGGATTCTCAGCTCGGAGACCATGGCTGCGGCTTCTCTCGACGCTGCGTCATAGACAAGAGCGCCTTCAATGGTGTGATCAACGACGAACTTGGGAGAACGAAAGGTGAGACGTCATCTTTTCAGATGAATCCAGGTTCTGTGTACAGCATCATGATGGTCCCATCCGTGTTTGGCGGCATCGTGTTGAATGCACACTGGCAGCGTGCATTCGTCATCGTCATGCTGGCCCATCAACTGGCGTGATGGTATGGGGTGCTACTGGATACACGTCTCGGTCACCTCTTGTTTGCATTGACAGTGCTTTGAACAGTGCATGTTACATTTCTGGTGTGTTACGACCCGGGGCTTTACCCTTTGTTCGAGCCCTGCGAAATTCTACGTTTCAGCAAGATTATGCCAACCGCATGTTGCCGGTATTGTACGGTCCTTCCTTGATACGGAACATGTTTGGCAGTTGCCCTGGCCAGCACGTTCTCCAGATCTTTCACCAATAGAAAACGTCTAATCAATGGTTGCCGAGCGACTGGCTCGTCACAAAACACCAATCACTACGGTTGATGAACTGTGGCATCGTGTTGAAGCTGCATTTGCATCTGTACCTGTACATGCAATTCAATCTGTGTTTGACTCAATGCCCAGGCGTATAACTTCTGTTATTACTGCCAGATGTGGTTGTTCTGGGTACTAATTTCTCAGGATCTATCCAGCCAAATATTTTGAAAAGTTAATCACTTAATATTTCTAGTATAATATATTTGTCCAATAAATATCATTTTGTTATCTGCATTTCTTCCTGGTGTAGCAATTTTAATGGCCAGTTGTGTAGTTTATTTATAAAATAATTTTTTTGGATCAAAATTATCCACTTACATAGTTTAACAAATATTTTGAGATGCTAGATATGCGTACATTTTTGTTCAATTTGATAAAAACATTCCTTTTATTTTCTCTACATTGTTTCATTTTACTTATAAGTTCTCAAAGAGATTTTATTTGCTTTTTGTGTATTTATATATATTTGTATATATATATATATATATATATATATATATATATATATATATATATATATATATATATATATATATATATAACAGTTACAAAAACAAAATAATCATATTTAATCATATTATATTCAAGTAACAAAATATTTTATAAAGCATCACATATAATAGATTGTATCATATTTAAACTAATATATATAATATACTGACAATGAATGATAGATTCCATAAAATAAATCATTTATCTAGTTTTATTTGAATTTAAATATTTAACCATTTATTATTTTCAAAAAAATGATCTTAGTGTATCTTATTTGGTATGAACATTATTACTTTGGAAATATGTAAAACCTTTTACTCAAGCAATTGTGATACCTGAATTTAAATTTCGCTATCAATAAAACTGCTATTTTTATTTTATTTGAATTTACAGCAACATAAATATTTAAAAATATTTAAAACATTTGAATACATTTGCATTGTATCTTTATAAAAATGCCATAAATTTGAATATACAGTTTTCTAGAAGTTTGCTTTCTATTAAAATGAGAGTACATTTAATTTGTGTTGAATTTATTAAAAATATTGAGAGAGAAAGATAGTGAACTAACAATTAATTTTTTTTAAATCATTCCAAATGTTTACTAATTATTTCCAATAAATAAATACGTCTCATTCATTTGTTATGTATTCTTGAACTGATTTTAAATAACAATGTTGATTTATATTGATTTTGAATAATGTTGGTTTTAAATCATTTACCCAATTTACAATGGATTGCCGTGCAGGGAACACCATTATTAATTATAATGAAGTGTGAGTTATAACTATTAATAAATTTCAATTATGCACCCAAAATTTTCAAATTAAATTCTTGAATAAATTTATGGTAAAATTTATGGTGTGCAATAAACATCAATTTGAGTATTTAAGAAATTTATAATCTTTCATTACATATTAGAAATTTGATATAAATATAATAATTTTAAGTTTTCTGCTTTTGAAGAAGGGGTCCTTTGTGTTAATTTTGTATTTTTATCAAAAATTAGTTTTAGATGTAAAAGTAAATTCATAATAAGCAACATTTTTGACAGAAAATGCGTTTTAAATACTACGTGTTTCAACGACGTTTCATTTACGAATTCCCTACTATTCTTTGCAAAAAGTGAAAGGTCTAAAATTTTTAAGCACTAATGAGACCATGAGCAGTAAAACAGAGAGAAGCAATCCTTAAGCAAACGTAGAATCTAAAAATGCAAGTGTAACTAAGCATTCTTTTAGAAACTTTTGAGAAAGTATGCTAACACTTTAATTAAGATTTGTTAATTTTTCTTTTCGTTTATTTTTCTCCGTACAGTTAATTTTTAATTCACGATTTTCTTAATATTCATTTAAAATATCATTTAAAATATTTCAATTTTATTAACATAAATCTTTTTTCAGTATTGTAAAAATATAGTTTATGTGTTTCAGTATTGTAAAAATATAGTTTATGTGTTTCAGTATTGTAAAAATATAGTTTATGTGTTTCAGTATTGTAAAAATATAATTTATACAATTTATGTTATACAAATCCCTGGAATGATGTTTTCGTTTGTCAAATTAATTAAAGTAAATAATACTTCCATTAATTAATTTGCCAAACTTAAATGTTCCTAAAATATTTTAAAAGAAATTAATACTGTTTAAATTCATTAATTAATTTTCCAATGTTTGTATTCATATAATGAAAGTGTTGATGGCATTATATCATTTTCGAAACTATAATGTTTTAGGAATTATTATTTTTTAGGAAATACACACACAACACACATGATACAACTTCCACAAATGTATACTCTTATTAAGAACTTTTTTCTTGCCGTATCCTAGGTAAAATATTTTTCCAGTCCTTTAAATGAACACGCATAGAGATTTTATAGAGTGTCTTATCAAATATAATGATCCTACATTAAGTAAAAAGTTGCTGATATTTTTTTTTTAATTTGAGCAAATCAGTATTATTTGCCGGTTACAATAATCTTCTGTTCTCAAGTATTAATTTAATTTTACGAATAATTCTTTTAGTGAAACAATGTTTATATTAAACAAAACATTTAACAATGTTTAAAAATATTAAAAGGGATTAAATGTGTCTTTTGTTACCATTGCACTTAAATTTAAAATGTTTTAATAATAAATACTCTATTACTAATTAGCATTGAAGACAATTAGAAAGCTCTTGATTTTGGCATAAAGGAAATATTTTTAATAATTAATAATTTAGCTTTAAAAATTTTTGTATTTAAAACCGAATTTGGAACAACTTTGATATACCCCCCAAAAATTAAGCTCCAAATCTGGCACTTCCTACGGACTTTTTAGGGTTGCTGTTTCTTATTTTGGTGTTGCCAATTTAGGTTTTTTCAGCACTTAGGTTTTCATTTTTTTCAAATTTAGTATTTTCTTGTATTTTGTAACATTTTGAGTTTTTTTTATTTATTTATTTATTTTTTTAAGTTTTTGTTGTTATTGATTACTTGTATTTAGCAAGAATCCATCTTGGCGTGAAAAGAAGTCACCAAATTTCTGATTTGTGGGGGGTATATCAAAGTAGTTCCCCTAATTTTTTTAAAAGTTAACTTTTTTACTTATAAAACTCTATAAATAAAAAAAAATTCACTAAAAATTTTAATGAAAATATATATTACATAATCTTTACAAATAATTCATACGTTTTAATTTTTCAAACAATTCAACTAAGAATCTAATTTTAATTCTGTATATGGAAACTAGCACTGTGCTATTATTTTTTATAATTTTGCAAATTAAAATTCGTAAAATTAAATTTTAACTGCCTACATAATTTAAATTATGCAATATATATCAGGATATTCATGACGGATACATAATACATTACATCTCAGCTTATTTTAGATATAAGAAAATATTTCTGAATATTGATGAAATATGAATGAAAAACAAAATTTTATGAAAGTTTTTATCAATATATTTATTTGATTAATCTTCTAATATCCTCATGATTAATAAACTTAATTTATAAAAAAATTTCAAAAATATATAGTTTAAAAATGTATGTTAATGCAATCTATTTTTCAGTGTTTAAACAACTGTTCTGAAAAACGTCTTTCTTTGGATTCCAAATCTAAGTCTGATGAAGAAATTGAAACATTACTTATGCTAAAAAAGAAAAAAAAATTACATCACATGACAAACATATCACATCACAGACAAACATATCACAATCACATGATATGTTTGATAATATTAATTGCTGCTCTTTTTCTATTAAAATTCAACTTTGGAAAATAGAGTATTTTTTTTTTATTCAGATTGCTAATAAATGTTTTTTACTTAAGCAACTGGTATAATATTTTATTATTCTATTCATTATAAATTTAGTTTCGATAATGTTCTAGAAACGCTAAGAAAATAAGTAATTTTGTATATTTTCAAATTTAATTTAAGATATTTTATCAGAAATTGTCTACAATTTTTTAAAGACTAAAAGTATCCAAATACATATAACCAGCATATCTATCAATATACCTGATTGTAGTTAGAGGAATTTTATTAAACATGGGAACAAGTTTCATTAAATATTTATTTTATTAAAATGATTAAACGTAATAAATTTTTGCTAAATAGCACTTAACATTGATACAAATAAAAACGGATTTCTTAACATAATGTATGTCAAAACCGAGAATATGACTCACAATCACATGATACGTTTAGGATCAGGAAATGCCTAAATGTAAAGCCTTTAAATATTTTTTCTATAAATTTGTCTTTCTCTCTGTAAAATATATGTATACATAGATATAGGATTCCAAAGAAAGACATTTGACTTAACTTCTTTCTTAAATGAATAAATTGGAGACACTTTTTAGATAACGTAAGAATTGACAAGAAAATCTAATTATAGATGTAAGCTAAATTATAATTTGCTTGACTGAATTCTCAAATGGCAACAAAATTATTTCATAAATTAATAAAGAAACCTTTAGTTTCTTCCCGCAATATTTTAATCATTGCAAGAAATTCTTATACCATTATTAAAATATTATTTTGACTTTAAATATTGTTTTCTTATTTTAATAAAATATTTTTTCAGTAATTTAATTTTATTAAAGTTAATTTCAAATTTTCTTTCACTCTTTCAAATTCTAAATAATTAATATTTCATATCACAAAACAAAATTCGGTATGAAATTGTGAACTATATAAAATACTGAATAAGTGATATATGAGAAAAAGCTATTTTATTTGCTATCAATAAACAAATTTGATTAAATATTCGTAATTTAATCCATGCACTTTTAATATATTTAAAATAAACATTTTATTCAAATCAGACTTTAAATATAATTTATGACGGGAACCAAATTTATAAACTTTCGTTTATCTCATTTTATTAGTAAACATTTATGATTAAAATTGCATTGTATCTTATTGTTCAAATAGCTTTTATGTTAAGCATAAGGAAATGACAGTTTAAATTCTTAATAACATGAAACATTTTGCGGAAACATTAGCATGAAATTAAGAGCTTAATAAAATATTTAACATTGATTCAAATAATTCCCTAATTTCATTTAATCTGTTTACAAAGTTTTAAAAAAATGAATGAGATCTTGAAATGCAATATACAAATCGTTATTGAATTTAAATTAATCAATTAAATGAATTGAAATATTTTTTGAACTAAACAATTACATGAATATATATATAT
>JAPDSC010100672.1:0-29912 GCA_026290005.1 Latrodectus geometricus | reverse complement strand
TATATATATATATATATATATATATATATATATATATATATATAGTATTGTATTTTTTGATTTTAGTAGTGAGTGGGTTTTCAAAATACTTTAAATTGTGTTGCTATTGAAATTTGAATAAAAAAATTAATTTAAATGCTACTTATACAAGTAAATTAATTATAGTTAATAAACACCTTTTATGAAGTTACACGAAATTAAATCTATCACGTAACTGCTATAAAATAAGCTTGAGATAGAAAAAAAGCATAGATAGAAAAAAAATCAAATGTATCACATTTATATTTCAGAAACAAAAGCTTAATTTTCGAATACCTTAATTTAGGTTTGCGCTCAACCCTTACAAAAATGTTATAAATTATTATAACTTATATATTTGAAAGTTTAGAATGAAAACTAATTATTCATAGAATTTTTAGAATTTATTCTTAAATATTATATGCATTCAGATGTATATTTTTTCAAAATCATAATAATATCATTTCTCACTGCAAACAATTGGATTTTTGAATAAAAATATATTTTGTAATAAACTATTTTATAAAATAGTATTATGTAATAATTTCTTCAATCAGATAATTTCATTTTTTTCCAATTTATAGGTCTACATAAAAAAAAAAAAAAATATGTGTATTAAATTTGTATTTCTTATAAATTATTAAAGGCTTCCTTTTGAAATACTAAGCAATGCATTTTGTGTGTTGTATTAAGACTTTGTCATTAAATATCCAGAAAATTTAAATAGAGTCTATATCAGCAAAAATGAATTTATACGATCTATAATATTGAATTATATGAATATTTTTAAATATGACCTTGTTTGTGTATTTTATACTTTTAAAATTAAACTTGTTTTTGTGAAATAAAATATTTCTTTATTTTTGTGAAAAAAATTAAAAGCTATTTAAAATATCTGATGAAAAAATGTCAAAAGCAACCATTTTATGTTTTAAAAACTATTACAACAAACGCTTTTACTATGCATCAACTTAAAATTATAATATTTTATTTTGTATTTTGTATGAAATTTCCAGTTAGAAGTTGCAGTTTTGTATGCTACAATGAATATTTGCATTTAGGAAATTTATATTCTCCCATAATACTCACTACTTAAAATTTCAGATGGTACACGATTAGAAAGATCATTCAAAACGATGAGAATTAAGTTAATTCTTGTTTGAACATTTCCAAATGAATATTAATATGTATTTGGGATTAATGGACATTGTTAATCTCCTTAATTTATAAAGATTACAGAGCCATCCTGTCTATAAATTCAATTAAAGATTAATTATTTCCAATTAAAACTTAGTAACATGCATAAAATGTTTAGAAAAATTGTGAATCCAATTGAAGTATAACTATATTCCTCTTTAGAAAAAAGGTGGAATTTAGAAAGATATATTAAACATTCTCCCACATTGAAAACAGATTTAAATTATCTATTCACTTCTACCAAGAAAAAAGTATTTATCTGAACCAATAACGTTTTAACTTACAATTTTATAATAAAGAATGATAGAGCTTTCTTATCCAGGAATTCATTATTATTTTCCTAATTATTACTACTATATATTTATTTGCGATAATTTTTCTGATGAGAAGTGCAGGTGTGTTAATTTTCATTCAGTGTAAAATCAAAATATCATATGAAATATATTTAAAATATCATTTTCATAATTAAATATACTGTATTTTTTTATAATGTTTAACTTATAGATCACACACATTTTGCTTACTTTTATTTTTTAAAATACTAAACTAGTCTATCTGTCTTTGATAATGATTTGAATACAATATTCTAAACAAACATATATACAGACATAATGTAGAAACAAAGGAAGATTAAAACTTTATTTTTTTTATTGAAAATCAAAATAACTTCCTCTTAATCAGATATATAGGTGTGTAAGAAAATGGTAGAAGAGCTATGATAAAAAGGATAATATGTATGCATTTTATTATTTTCTTATTTACAAAAGGCAATGTGTAATTTATAATATTTCTTATATTTTATTTTTTTAGATCATGAATCTGATTATTATTACATTTCAAGATAATCATTATATATATTTTTCTGATAAAACAACTTTTAAATGCAAGAAAAAATAGATTTTTTTAAAGAAATTAATGTTTGATAAATATATGATTTTATTTAATTCCAATAAATTCTCATATTATTGTGGTATCAAATATTTCCTAACTATATATTTGTAATATGAGTTTAAGATTCTTATAAAATAAGATGAAATTATATTTGTGAAATAATTTCATATATTTGATTATGACCTAGTTAAAATCCTAATTATGCCAGAAAATATATCTGTATAATGATGCCTTTTAAAAATGATGAAAGATTTAAATCATGAGAAATCTTTACAAAATTTGTCACATTTACATTACTTTGCATAAATATTGAAAATAATTCTTTAATAATAATACACAATCAAAATATAAAATGCATGTATTGCTCAATTAATATTGAAATTATTTGCAAAAGAAAAATAATCACACTTAATAGTTGTAGCTCTCGATAGCTGCCAATTTATTAATTTAAATACTATTTCATTTTATATATTTTTTTATAAAATTCAAATTATTACATTTCAAACTATCTTGAGTTTATTGAACATGCATTAAGAAACAATTTCTAATTTAATTCACTTCCGATTAAACATTTCAAGGCATCATTTCTTAATCAAAATTAATATCAAATGAAATAAAGAACATTTCTTGAAATAATTATACAGTGTTTCAAATGATTCATTCATATTAATTTATGAGGGAGGACTTTAAGAATCAAAAAAATTAAAATTTTGTCTCTAAACTTAATCCTTTTGTGATTGAATTCAGAAACTCATTTTAATCTAGCTTATCCAAAAAACTCAATTCTCGAAAATTTATTAACATTTTATTATGAATTTCATAAATTATGTGTTTATATATTAATTTTGTATTTAATGAAAAATTGAGATGAAATAATTGAGAGACTGGTGATTTAAATAAGAGTTAGTCATAACAAGAGTTAGTCATAACAAGTACTTAAATATACACTTGTGTTCTGAAAAACTTTTTAATTATACACAAAACAGATTTCATTCAAAAGTTCCTGAAACGAAGTACAGAATTAAATATTTCACAATTAATATATATTCTTTAAAACGTATTTTACAAATTTAATTAACTTGATTATGAAGTATATTGATAAACTTTCCTTTCTCTGAAAGTATTTTTGTATTTAGGAGCATTTCTATCTGAATATCTTAGTACCTAATAAATTGCATTAAATGATTTCTGAGTTTATGTTTTAGAATAATTATTTTTATTTCATAGGGTTTTATAATCGTTAATATATATTGGCTCGTTATTAAGTAAAATCATATTTCATATTTATGAAGTTATGGGAAAAATATTATTTTAAATTTTATAAAAATAAAAAATATACAATTTTTTTCAAATGTTATATAATATTTTTCTTTCAGTAATATTAACGTCAACAAAACAGAGCTATGATAATTATACTAGGGAAATATTTAACACATTTATATTTGTTCTCATTATAATTATCAATGAAAATGTACTACTAATCATAATCCAACGGGGTAAGCCAAATACGCATTGCAAAAACATATATTTATTTACCTATGCATGACCAATTTGTGACTTAAAAATAAAAACACAGAGTGTCTGGTTAACTGTGACATAACTGGTTAACTATATCTGGATAAATACGACTGTGATTGGTATGACAGATAAAGGTATATTATTATTTATATGATATTTTGAGAATATGAATATTCCCTTAAATGTATCTCAATGTTATGTCCTGGCAAGAAAAAATTAACTTAATTTGCAGACAATTTGTCAATCATTATTTTACTATTAGAAAAGAATTTAACCGTGCTCGAATTACTTATCATGTTACACAAAATGAGTTTAAGTCAAAATGAAGATAATTTTTTAAATAAACGAATAAAGAAAGAGCTAAACGGTAAGATGAACATTTTAAATTAAATGATTAACTAAATTTTTTAATTAAATTTATGTATTTTTCTCGATATCATATTTTTGTCAACAATGTTAATAATTATTTTAATTTTAATGATAAAAAGGCTTGGCAATGACTAATGTTCTAAGTTTAGAATACGTTTTATTAAAATTTAATATTCAATATAAACATCATGTTTTTTATTCCTCTTAACAAATATTACTTATTTTTTTTAATAAAAAGTCAATCCTTATATAACTACAAAAGTACATTTTAGTTAGAATTACTTATATTTATTTTTAAAGTAAATAAATAAATAATAAGTAAATGTGCAATTACATAAAAAACATATAACATTTTTTTAATATAATAAACAATTAAGATGAAAATATTTATTATCACACAATAGAAATTTAAAACTGTGAGAAAATTAAATATCATTCCTTATAAAATGACACCAATCGCTACAGGTGTGTTTCGAGAAAATTTAAAAAATTAATCTCAAAATAGTGTTTTAAAATTAATAAATAAGTTAATTTAATTCTATTTTGAACTAATTTTCAATTTTTTTAATTTAGGAATTTCACAAAAGTCTGAAATCAAACTAAAAGAACTTTTATTTATTTCACATTTTACATCAAAATACTTTCGCAGTGTATGTAAATAATTGAAAATAAAAAATTACTCATATTCAACAACTGATTGCTGTTTCCGTAAATTATGTACAGTTAAAAATCAAATAATGAAATAATATAAAATAAAAAAAAAACATCTTTTTTAAAATAAAAATTATCCATTTTTCACTTAAATGTTTCTCATTATCACCAGGATTTATCTGATTATAATCATTAAATTTAAAATTGTCTTTCAATTTTATCTTTATTGTTATTTAATTATTGTAAAGTTTACAGTAACATGTTTATTTTCATGTAACAATCAAGCTCATTAAAATAACTAATTACTTTTATAATTTTAGATGAGGAAAAAATAAACTTTCAAGTTTTTAATTGAGCTATTTTTCTGTAGCAATAGAAAATTAAATACTCAGTTTTATAACAACAAATTTTATATTTAAATAAAATACACAAGACACATAATAAATAGATAGGCATCTTAATTGTCGGTATTATATTTATTTTAAATTTAGAAAAGTCTTCAATTTACCTTTCCTAAAAAGTTAGTGAAACATATTGTTAATTATTTCAAATTCTGTAAAAGAATCAAAAACTCAAATCTGTGAATAAGTTTAACAAAATTTATATTTTTTAACAGAGCTTCCAAATTTCTAAAAAAATATTTGTATTTTAATGATTAACAATAAAACTAATTCCAACACTTTAATTTTAATAAGATAACCGTATTTTTTATCAAAATTAAAGTGTTGGAATTAGTTTCATTGTTTTTGTCTTCACACTCTGCTCTAAAGAAATATGCTGATGGTTATATAAAAAATACAGATTAATAATTGTTTAGACAATTATGAATTAAATCTCTTGCATAAAGTTGTAAATTGCTTAAACATTATTTATATACCGAGTTGGTTAGTAAAATCATATATTGCAATTGATCATTCGTATTAAATTAACTTTGAATTTGTTTTTCAAATGCATATGAAATTTTGCGTTTGAGACATTTAAAAATAGTATAGAAACATTTAAATTGCAAATTTATTTATTTATTAAAATAAAGTTAATTACAATTTATATTAAGTATCACGTTCAACAATATAACATATAATATTAATTTTATATGTTATTTATTAAATGTATGTGTATTGTTTTTCAAAAATTCAATAATATAAGTAATTTTTCTATTTTATGTGCAGATTTTAAACAAATTTAAAATGTATATAAATGGAGAATTTTAAATAAAGAAATTTTTGAGGGAAAGAAACACTTAATTTTGGATTTCCATTAAATTACTTAAAACCCTACTCAGCAACTTCTATACGATCAAGCTAAATAAAAATTTGTAACATTGTTTAAACTCTACGCATTCAGAAAAAGAATTTTTCCTACAGTTGCAATTCTTTAAGAACTTTTTTTTATTTTCACATAAACTTTTAAAAGTGTGATCAACTATTAAATATATTTCTTTAAATCTTAATGTTTAAATTCATTTGATTTTTAATGAAGAAATATCAATCTTAAAATAAATTAAGACTTTTACTAATTTCATATAAAGAATATTCGAATTATATTTATGTTAAAAATAATTTTAAATATACTTACCCTTATCTATATTCAAAACTAAATCTATATAATTCAAAGTTATTCACAATTTATATTTAACTCATTATTTTTTAAAAAATTGGGACTGAATTTTAATTTTTTTTTATATTTTTTACCTTATAAATCTTAGGTATTTTAATTTAGTTTATTTATACTGGAATTAGCAACGCATTTTGTAGCATATTTTCTTATTTCGTGCTAAGTTAAAATAGTAAATAATTGAAATTTTCAAAGGTTTTGGAAACTGGTATTATGATTACTTATTTCACGATATTTATTTTTTATTTTTTTGTTACTGTCGGGGAAGAATGTAAATACAAAGAATGATAAATTAAAAAAAGAATAAAATATATATACAATGGATAATTAAATATATTAATTATATATTGTTTGCTGATATATTTAAATACAAAAGGAAAAAAATCTTTTTTTCTTGTTGTTATTGAATAAAACGACAATAAGTGGGGAGATTATGTGTATGACGGGACTAAAACAACGGTTAATTGAGAATACAAATATTTATTATAAAACCAGGTCCATCACACACATTGATCATTCGTAACTGGTACTGTAACGAAAAATTGGACTTGTCTAATGAGCTCGTTCGGTGTTGTTTGTTTTACGGCTTTGATTTAGGCTTCTCAAACTGCCGAGTACGTCAAGCGCTAACGGATATATGTGAATGAACGTCCGTCAAGTCATTAACTTCAAAAATCCAGGTCGGGAGATTTGTCCATCTGCATGATTTGTCCACCTTCTAACATAATCATTGGCACTTGAAAACTCAGATGGTGTTTCAGTTCAGTGATCAATTTCGGTGCATTTGGAGTTTTCGAAATTTAAAACTCTTGTACAATTGACAGCTTTTTTCATTGAGCTTCTAGTTTCGTCTCTTATTTTGCTTTCTTATCAAAGCTGCCAAGTTTTTTGAGTGCTCAATAAACACGATAAAATACCGTATTAGCTTTATTTCCTTAATAAATATTTTTAAGCATATTTTCCTTATGATTATTTTTATTCTGGAGAACAGAAAACAAATGGCATACTTATGATCAGGATATATTTCTTATTATTCGTAATAATAAGATACACATGATTTGTAAAAAATAATGGTTTATGAACTAATGAAGTCATTGTTTATACTCAAATGTCAAAAGTAGAATTAATAAGCAGATAAAACATGATATTTATAAAAAATAAAAAATAAAAAAAAATCGAAAATCTTGACCTTCTTCATTTTTTTATTTTTGTGTATTGTTATCTGGTTAATAAATATAGTTAAAATATACAAACTTTTCTTGAATTTTTCTAGACATCAATTCCTGTTATTAGTAACATCAAATATAAATACTAATACTAACGATCTCTTCTTTATCCAAATGAATTGAGCCCTATCAGTTATGTGGAACCAGGATTGTAATTTTGTAAATTTATTTAAAGTTTGATGCAGTAAGATAAAATGAATAGCTTAATTTCAAATTTAAGTGTTAGGAAGTATGCATTGCGCACATAGCACTGTAAAATATGAAGTTGTGACACACACATAAATAGAAAAATGTAGAGGGCATTACTTTTAACGGTATTTTTTAATTAATTGATATATGATTGAACATTTTATAAGAATTTACATTTTTATTTACCTTACTTTAATATGTTCTAACCTTGCATAACCCTGCTATTTATATTATTAATTTTAATATATGTCTTTCTGTAACTGAAGTTTTTGTCTGTGTTCTTATTAATGAAGAAATAACACGTTTATTTTTGCACGCAATGTTCAATATTCACTCTTAACTCATTTACTTGAAATTCATCATTAAATTCAACTCTAAAGATCTAATTATATTACCTGTCATGAATCATTATTAATTTGACAGTTCAGAGGTACACTTCAATCATTTGTGCATTTTGCTTCTAAGTTTATTCTTTAAGATTTCTGAAGTTGCATTCAAATTTCAGAAATGTGATGATCGCTTAATTAACCTAAAATTAGGTTTTAGGAGCAACTAGACATAGGATTTGAATATAGTATGCTTACGTAATTAATTATCATTTATGGCATACTTTTGAATATTTGATATAAGGGTTTTATACCAGAATACAAAATCCACAAATGCAACAAATAAATTTTGCATAGGTTGTGGTAAAACAATCTGCCTTTATAAAAAAAACGATTCTCAATCCTCTAAACTAATTATTTTTTTCCTAAAAACTTTCTATTCTTAAAATAAAAATTAAACAATTCTGAGACATATTTTTATATTTTAACCACAAAAAATACATTTCCCAACAGTCATCATATAAAAATATGTATACATCATTCGTTTGGTACATCTAGTCATATTTGGTATTGCATTTAAACCGGAAAATATGTGTTGAAAACACAATTTTTAATTTTTAAATAAAAATATTGTGTTTCATATAGGTAATATTTCCAGTCAATTAATGAGTTAAGTATTAATGAGTTAAGTATTGAGGTATTTAATATATTGTAAAAAACATGAAATTCTTCATTATTCCATGTTATATTAGCGATTCAAAATGTAATTCATGTATCTTTAAATCCAACCATTAAATCATTCACAATTGTTTCCCAATTCAAAATATTGATTTAAACACTTGACACGTATTTCCTTTATTTGGGCAGAGATCCATTCAAATTAAAATAATGCTTTTCTTGAATAAGAAAATACAAAAATATTTTTCCTTCTACAGAATTTAAAAAGTTTTAAGAAACTTTTCATATCGAAAATTTAAGCAGGTTATCAAGAAGCAGCACGAGTATTAAAGAAGCAGGAGAATTTCCAATAAACGGCAAAAAGATTGAATAAAATGTTTTCTCTGAAATGTAAATTATGCGCATAGCTTTCAATTCACTTTTTCTAACACATTAAGCTATAATGCGTGATTTGAAATTTGTGAAGTTAAAATAACTTGTATCTTTTAAGTTAGAAAGTTATATATATATATATATATATATATATATATAGGTAGTTATGTATATATATGCTTGTATATAAAATAAGCAAAGCACATAAATGTAAAAAATTTCGATTTTATCATTAATTTTATCTTAACTTTATTTTAATTAACTTTAATAATTCAACTGTTTGAGGTAAATACTATTAGTGATTTGAAGCCTTTATAACTGTCTACTTTACTTTATAAAATAATGTTTTCATTACATAAAATAATACATTATAGAGATATTTCAGAGCAAATTAAAAGCTGTATTGAATTGTGTATACTCACGAATGGAAATATTTTCTTCAAAATGTTGATTTATTTCGATAAACCTGCATTTTTTCTTAGGAAAACATTGGCAAAGGTTTCTATATTAATTGCAACTTTTGTTTCAAAGAAATTGATGTACTAAGATTTACATTTTAAAGTAGTTTTAAAATATTTATAAAATAATGTGTATTTAATAATGCTGTTGGAGTCAGTATAATATTCTATAACTTAATAGTAGAGATTTAAAGGTTAAAATTGAATGTTTAAGCTTGTTTGAATTGTTTAATAAAAAAACTTGTATTATTTCAATAAAAATAGTTTGAGTTAAAAGTTTATTTGTATTTAAAATATGTATAACAATATATATTTCTTTACTGGTTATCTAACTAGAATTTTTACAATATTTAGAATTTTTACTGGTAATCTAACTAGAATTTTTACAATTTTTAGAATTTTTACTGGTTATCTAACATTATTTTTACAGTTTAAGAATGTTAGGAACTCATAAATATTTTTCTGGAAAAGGTATGTTATTCATATATTTGTGCGAATATATTTTATTAAGTTTTTATTCTGATTTGACTTATCAATAACCTTTGAAATAATTATTAAATAGTGACAATGCTTTTAGTTGAAATTCTTGTGACAATAAAGCAGTTATTTTTATTTCTTAATATGCAATAATATAAGCATTCAAAACATTTAACAATTGTTTTATACTTTTATTAATAAGTAAGTAAAATATTGTAAATATCTTATAGGGTTCACTGTTAATAACATAAAAAAATATTATTCTTTAAAACTGCACTCTATTAATGTTCTCACGAGACTACTTTTCATGCAAATAGTTAATTTATCAAAAAGTATTTAGCAAACTTCTAAAGAAATAAATGTTGTTAGTTTAGATTTCTCTGTCGATAAAGCAGACATTTGCATTTATTTTGATGTGTAGAAATGTTGACATTTCAACTTCCAATACAAATTATTAAAATGAAATAAATAAAGAAATACTGATTTACTATTCATTTTATCGTTTTAAAAGTTTTCAAATCATCTATAACAATATTGAGGAAACATAATAAGTATAGAAATACGATTTCAATTTATATTAAATATTCTGGTTTTTTACTCAAACATTGGAATTAGAATCTTAATGCTTTTAGTCAATTTTTTTCAGTTTACCATTATTTACTGTAATGTATTTTTCAAAGTTTTAAGATATTTTTAACAGAAATCATTTCTTTTTTTACAATTAATTATGATAAAATTTTCGCAATATATTTTATTTTTTGTAAATAATTAAATAGTCTCCAAAATCAATGCGTTTTTCTTATTGTAATAAACATATATTTCATCAGTCAGGTTTCAGAGAATTTTTTTTTTTCATTTTTCTCTTTAAAGTAATTTTTGACTTATAGGAACATTTGCTTATTTTATCCAATTATATGAAAATAATGCAATTTTACAATTTTATATATTATTCAGAGATTTTTTTTTTAAATTTTTCTACTTCACAGTAAGTTTTGACTTATAGGTACATTTGCTTATTTTATCTAATTATATGAGAATAATATAATTTTACAATTTTATTTATTTGAAATGAAATTTTATGTTTTTATCAGTATGCTTGAACATTATATCGTTAAATACAAAATTTTAATTCCACTGTTTTTTATCAATTACTTAAATATCAATTAAGATATGTAATTTAACTTATCTCAATTGCAGTTTTTCAAGACTTGTATGTTTAAATTATTTATAATATAATTATTTCCTGAAAATAATGAACAATAGAAACATTTCTTTTTAACATTTCCTTTTATTTAAGTTATTGCTTTTTATATGCTTTACATTCCTAACCATAGTTTAATTATCTTATTAAATATAATAATAAACGCAATAAGATATTATGCATAGTAAAATCCTATAATTTTATCAGATTTTTTTTAAATATTAATTTAAAATAGTCAATAGATTGCTAAATGTTCTGTCTTTAACCTAAATATGAATAATCAAAATTTCTAATTAATTAATATCATGTTTCTTTATTTTAATTTTTGCTAAGCTTCAGTATTTACTCTTATTCTTTATACTTATTTAATTTAGAGAATTTGTGAGCTTACATCCATTATTATACACATCTAGCTGCCCAAAATTCCACACCAAGAAAGACCAGATATATTTCACCAAAACGTATTTGACAGATAAGGCGTTATACACACAATACCAAATGATTTGAATTACAGCCTCTTCTAAAATGTAAACTCTGTACAGAAAAATGGAGTCTTCGGAATTAGGATTGGTTTATATTTAAACAATGTCATTTCCACATATTTACACAGTGGTTGATATATCTAGAGTCATTTTTTGGGTACCAAGGATTAAAATATTTTGATCGGCAGTAGTGCAGCAGAACAAACAGATAAAAAATATAATATCATGGGTAAAGAAATTTTAAACACACATATTACGTGTTTGATTACACATCATTGTTTAAGAATAGGGTTTTAGAATGTTGTACGGAAAGTATGCTTATACAACCTGCTGCGCTTATTCTACCTGCTGAAATTCTTCAGAAATATAGTCTAGCTGTTTAGTGTAAAGTGAATGCGTGACATAAAGATAAAAGAGAACTCCCCTATCACCAGAAAACATGACAAAGGTTGCAGGATTTGTGTTGAGATGTGTAACATAGCTCTTTAGCATTCTCATCAGCGTGTCTCCAGACTAGAATCTGATCTTCATGGTTATGCAAGCAGAAACGAAAGTCATCACCTTCAAACAACTTTGAATGGAACGATTAATTACAGTATGATACGTCAAAGGTCAGTTACCGAATGAATCTGCGATATTAAAACTCTTGATGAGTTAAGTGATCCATCACTGTCATATGTACAATATGCTTATCATGAAGTTCAATGTTACAATAAGGAGAAGGGAGGACCATTTCTATTGATAGGCCATTCAATGTCGAGTGTTTACAGATCTGCAGTAGAGTTACTCGGCTTCCATTTCTCTGAAATTTAATGAAAATCCCTATATTACTTGGCAGAATTATGAAATTTGATCGGTACACGCTTGATGCCTTCAAGCGTGAGCACAGATAAGGAACTTAAGCAAAAGAAGAAAATATAGAAAATCGCATTCAAAGGTAGAAAATTAACTGTATTTCAACTACAGACACTTTAAAATGCATGTTTTATAAAGCTTATTGAATGTTGTAAATAGATTTCTTTCTTTTAATTTGCAGTACTGTAATTTCCTGTACAATAATATGAACAATTGAGGAAAGCACATAAAATATTACTAATTAAAAATATGAAATATTTCTAAATCAAACAATTAATTCAGTAAAAGGATTGAGTCAAGGATATAAATAATTTACTTATTTATTGTAACAATTTATAATTAATAATTTGCGTTTGCTTAAAATATCCACAAGAAATTATATAGATGTATCCAATTGTTAAATAGTAGAACTATATGTAGAACTATATTTGTAGTACTATATTTGTAACCATTTTCCGTATTTGGAAACCAAAATGCCACATGATAATAAATAATGTGATACAACTTCTGAGATTAAGATGAAATTTTAAACTTTCAGTTATTCATCTACTCCAATTTATTTATTTATTTTGTTAAAATGTATAAATAATAATATACATTAAGGTTAAGTAAAACAAAATATAATTAAATTTTAAATAAAAAGTTATTTATGTAAGAAATTTTGCTTCTCCGCTAAATATGAAGCTGGAATAAAGAGCATAAACTTTGCACTTTTATGTTTTAGTGTTCTCGTCAATTATTAATAGTGATTTCTATGTTCCCTTGTTACTTTATCTTACTAATAATTTCTTATTTACACTATAGTTCACTATTTAGTTGAATTTTAATTGAAACTTGGTTGAAAGATTTAAAATAAGCTTTTCAAAGTGTTTTGTCACATTTTCCAAAGTATGTTTCTGGCTTTTCTCAGCATTCCTCTGTTTGACATAGAAGCTATTTTTCTCTCTTTAGAAAAAAAATGGCCATCACTATTTTTTACGGATGTTTCCTTTTGAATCCAAGGCACAGTCAAGGTACAAGGCCTGTCTTTTGCTCTTAACATGGTTTTTTAGACAAACTGACTGTTGTTACAGTTCTTTTGAACTTCTTCAGGTTTAGGGCTTCATTTTTGTTTCAATTGAATGAATTACCCATATGTTTACCATAGTCATATGCATCGAACATATAAAACCTGTTCAATGCCAGTTTTCCTTTCGAAATCGATGGAAAACTGACATAGCAATGGAATAAAACCAAAACAACCAGTAGGGATAATCCACACCATTCATATGACAGTTGTAAGAATTAATCAAATTCGGAAACTTTGATTTCCTATCTTTTTGCTGTCTTACTTACATATTAACATTAAATAATGATTCTAAAATAAAGAAATCTGTAGCAACAGTGACCTATGATTATCATTACACCTTACCAATAAAATCTCTGTCTTCTTGTCCAATGTAAATTTAGACGTGTTTATTTTTTCATCTTCATAGATATATATTTTACTTAAGAAAACGCTCGATTCATTCGATATTCTCCAATAGTTCCTGTAGCAACGAAAAAAATAGTTCACCAGTACTTTTTAAAAAAAATTAAAACTAATAAAGTATCTATTAAGATATAAAGTTCTATTTGCAGAATTCACAATATTCTCTTTTAGTTACATCAAAACCTGAGTACATAGAGGAATATCATTTCTTGCATCAGATTCTTTACCATAATAGAGAAAAATTGTAATAAAATCCCTCACTTATACATATACAGTCTAAATGATATACCCAAAAAATATTGGCTAGCCAAGGATATTTTAGACTATTTCAAACGTAATACATAATGAACAATCCAATACTGTGAAAACAGTTTCAGATACATATGTCCGTCCATGTACAAAAGAAATATTTTTCTATACATATGTATTTCATCCTAAAATATTTCATTTTTTTTCTTATTTTAGTCTCAAAGAAATACTATAATCATTTGATTAAATACATTTTGAAGTTAAATTTTAAATGTGACTACAATTTGCAGGAAGTAATAACAAACACAAAATTTTCTTGTCTTCAACTGAAAAAATACGTTACCATTTTTTAAACATTTGTACATATTTCTAACTTCATCGTATATAGAAATTAATTAACAATATATTAAGAGGGTCACTCTGAAATTTTTGAGATACAACTAGGTTTTTAAAGTTATACTTATAAAATTTTAGGTGTCATCAATGCACTTATGTAGACGAATTTTTCACAGATTAATTGCCTCAAGCCATTCATTTCTTGGAATAGATGAAAAAATGCATTTATAGCCACATCAATCTCTTCTACTGATCGAAAACGACGTTCACGTGAGTTCTTTTTTAGATTAAAGAATAACCAAAAGTCGCACATTGCTAGATCAGTTAAATACGATGGATGTTCGATCACTTTAATTTGTTTTTGTTTAAGAAACTCAACTGTTAATCCGACTGTATGTGAAGATGCATTGTCATGGTGAAGCATTAGTCCTCTAACTTCAGTTCTTTTAGAATTTCTGGAAGACATTTCGTGGTACACCAGTTTGCTGTTACTTCTTCTGTCCTTCCAACTTGATGGTTTTGACCAATGCCGTTTTTCTGAAGAAAACGGCATACATCAATATTCCAATGCGAGTTGATTTTTCACCATTGTCGGCGGTGTGGGATCACCTTCAAAGACTCATACTTTGCTTTCTTGACATGTTGGAACGTCAGAAAACGGTATGCACGTTTCGTTATCAGTTACAATTTTAGAAATGATGTGGTGGTCACCATCATTTAGCAATTTAAGAGTTTTTTTTCTGATTCTGACACGCTCCTCTTTTTGGTGCTCAGTTAGATTATGGGAAACCCAACGGCAAACTACTTTTTTCATATGTAATTCTTCATGAATGGTTTTGTGTATGGTTGCGGATCCAATGTTAAGTTCCTTCTGTATCATTTGATAGGTACAGCGATTATCATCCATTAACATTTTTCGTATGGCAGACACATTATCCAGGATTACTGCCGACGGTGGCCTTCCTGTGTGTTCTTCATCCTGAAGAAAATTGCGACAACTTCTAAATTCTCTAAACCATCTGAATACAGTAGCACAACCTGGAGATTCATCAACTTCTAAATTCTCTAAACCATCTGAATACATTAGCACAACCTGGAGATTCATCACCCAATGCTAATTGCAACCGTTGAACGCATTCTTCTTGATTTAATCCTGCTTTAAAATCGTAGAAAATCATAGCGCGAAAATGTTCTCGCGTCAACTCCATTTTCTCTTCTGTTTAAAATTTATTCTACGCTAAGCAAGTTGAAGTATGTCAATAAAAAATCATCTTCTGTATTAAAATAATTTGTATTTTTAAATTAAACTGTTATTTTTATTTTGTGAATTCTTGTCTGCGCGTATCTCAAAAATTTCAGAGCAACCCTCGTATTACCTATATCTTCTTTGATAAAAGCAGTTTACAAAAAAAAAAAATTAAATTAGATGTAAAAAATCTAATTTATTCAAAATAATTTTTCTTAAAATCGTTATCCGGTAAGACTATCAAATGTTGTGCTAATTAATCCATTTAGCTGTGATAAAAGCTTTGTTATTATTCAAAATTATTTCCGTATTGTATTTTTTTTCTTTTTAAGTATACTGATGTATCCTTAAAAAGCTAGAAATCATTTGAAAGATAATCTATAAATATATCAAATTTTCATATTTTACTCCATTATTAACTATTTTTATTCTTTAATTATTTGTCTGCTAATTTATATCTATTATTATAAATTCGCCTGATAATAATTTACCTCCAAAAAAGAGTGAACTAAGTACTTTAAGAAAATGTTCGATTAAAGACAAACATTGAAGTTGAGTTCTAAGAAAACATAAAATTGTTGCAGAAAGTCTTTAAGAACTTTGAGAGTTTAATGGATACAAAAAGTGTTCGCTTACATAAGTAATAGGGTTTCAAATTATATTCCTACAATTGTAGAAAAATAAAATTTTAGGTGTCAGCTCTTCATTTTTCGAAATTTTTTAAATATCAATTTTAATTTTCAAAGTGATATCACTCACCCGCTCTTCAAAAATAATATCAATTAAACGCAATTAAAAAGAAATTTAAAAAGTAGTTTTTTACCTTCAGATGTATCAAAAATTGTGTAACGTTTATCGATCATTTTTATATCGGTCAGATTTTGCTTGCTTTAATAGTTGCATTGTAATTCGTAATAAGTTAAATTAATAATAGTTTTATTATTTTATGCATTGTGTTAACTAAGTTTTTGAAATATGTAAAATTATAAATGTTTAAAATGCAATTTTGGTTGCATAACACCTCATGTTATTTTAAACACATGTTATTTGCTCCTTTCAATATTATTATGTTAATTTCATCACATTAATCTATGTTATTTTCAACAGAAGCATTTCATTAGAAACATTTTTAATTAATGACAATTTAACATTATTTACATATAATGTAACTTGTGGAACTAAAAATAAAAAACACTAAGCAATATATTGTTTATAATTTTCTTTCAATCACTCAACTAAGATCCAAACTCAGCAAATGAATGAGTCAAAAATATATTTTTTATATTTAAAAACATAAATTCAATCAAAAAACAAGCTTAAAGTGAAACATTGGTTAAAAATCCCAAACAATTATTAACCTATTTTACAATAATAATAAAACTTAATAGAATCCAATAGATCTTGCCATTCAACAAAATACAAAAGGTAAACAAAAGTTGTTAAAAAATTATACAAAATAAACAATTATATAACCTACCTTTTAATTGGCTTAGCATTTAATATTTAACGTACTAATTGCTATATATCTAGCATTATAATCTTAATGGTACAAACAGCCAATAACTGAATAGTATATTTGTTTGTAAAATTGAAGTGTAAAAAGAAATATAATTCTAAAGTTATTATTAAAGGTCACAAAATTAGATAGATATTTGAAGAAAACTAAAGGAAGGCAACAAAACATGTAAGGGATAATATAGATCCATTCTTGACAGTAGTCTTCAGTATGGATGGGATGAATCAGAGCTTAACAGATATTTCCGTCATATATCCGTTTCCATACGTGCCTAGACTAGCGTGTGTTTAACTGTACCAATACATATCTGTAACAGAAAGAAAGTCAATCAGGAGAAAACTCTATATTGGAGACAAAAACAAGTCATAATTTCTCAAGAAGAAGAAATTTTTTGTTCAGAAATTTCATACTTAATCATTTATCATACTATAAATTTATGCTTAAGCAATATACACAAAACGAGATATAAATATTTAATAAATGTTAATGCTTTAATGTACAATTAAACAATATAGAAAAATGCCTTTAATTTTAAATTTTTTTATATGAAATTTAACTTTAATTTTGAATTTGAAGGAAAAATAACAATATACTTTGCTAAGTAATAAACGTTTTTATAAAAATTGGTATGATTAAGTGTATAAATATTTCAAATTCTTTTTTTTTTCTTGGTATAAAATGAAAATATGTTAAAATCCAAAAATTAAATTAAAGAGTTAGTGTATATTCAAAGCATATTTTTATGATAAAGCAAAATTAATCCTAAATATGTAAATTTTCTAAAATCTGTTAATTTAAATTAGTGATATAATTACAAATCTATGTTTATTGTAATTAAGGAAAATATTTCGTAACATATAATGTTTGTTGATTTAATACATTTCACAATTTGTTTACAATCAGTATTTGATTCTTAGATTTACTTTGGTTTTGAAACAGAATTTAAAATGATACATTTATAAATTCTCCTCTGTTTCATTAAAATAAATAATAACCATTTATGATTAAAATTTTCATTATATAGTATAGTTGACTTTGTTTCACTTAAAATGTTTGAAATTAAGATTCATAATTAGAAAATCAATTAACTAATACATATTACATCTTGCAGCTAGGAATTTAATATCTTTATGAAAACTTTAATGTTCAAATACGTTCTCAAACTAAGTTATTCAGCTTATTAAATTTTCAATTTGTAAAACATTACATTATTCACTTGCACTTTAAAAGTTACGTTTAACAACATTGCAGTTTGTGTGATAGAAAATTGGTGCATAGTAATGCATAAATATGCATTATTAAACACTACTTTGTACTAAACCTAAGCATACAAAGAATATTTAAATATAATATATATTGTTAAAGTAAAATATTATATTACAGATTTTACTTTCAAAAATATAAAATACCTATTTGTTAAATTATTAATAATGGTTTAATATCATTAGCTCGATTGTTTGTTTGTCGAAAGTTTTTTTTTTTTTTTTTCATCGAAATATAATTTTGTTATTGGAGAATGAGGCTTTGATTTTAATAAATATGACAATTTAAAAATTTTAAAGTTTTCTTCTACTACTATTTCTGACAGACGTAACTAATTTTTCATACTAAATAATTATTGCAAAATTATAACTAATTTTACTTGCTGAAAATAATTATTAAATTTTCTCTTAATTTAAGCTGAAAATCTATAGATAATACAATTCACATGCATTCAATGAAAGGTGCATATAATTTATTATTTATCAAGCACACATATGTTGATTGAAGCTTAGTTTACAGTTACACATAACATCAAAAATTTTGGAAACCGAACCACAACATATTGCCTTACCACGATTTGAAGCAAGGTTTCTGATTTAAATTTAGTTATGTTGGACAAAGTGATCATAGAATTAAAAATTAGATAATTAAAAAATATTGGTGCATTATTCAAATATTAGTTATAGATATTAAATGATATTTATTAATTAATTATTGATACCATTTTATTAAATTGGAATTAAAATTTTCAAATTTACATCATTCTTTGTTATTACAGATATTAGAGTGAATCACCTGAACCACAAATTAAAAAAAAAAAAAAGATTCAATAAAAATTCTGAAACAACTCTTTTTAGTTTAAATGTATGGCATTCTTTATAATTCCATGAGATATTTATTTATTTTTCACAGATAATTTTATGAATTAATGAACTAAAAAGAAACTCCCAACCAAATCAATACATCGCTTAAAGAAGCGGTAAGTGGCATTTTAATATAATTTAAATTAATGCATAAGAAATTTAAATATTTTAAATTGCATGTTGTTGGTAACATTGCATTTGAATTAGAACTTGCCTTGGAAGTGCTCGATTTTATCGTTGCATTATCCTGCCTTGTCGTGCACAATAAAAAGGATATGAAAAAAAAAACTAAACAAGAGTCTAAAGTTTCCTAATTAAATTACTGTTATATTAAGAAACAATTTAATGATGTCTTCTTTGTTTCTATAACAAATCAAAAAAAATAGCAACAGAAAAATCTTTTAAACAAATAAATTAAATTAATCTTTTTCTACATTCATTTGATTTTCTTTCCTCTTTAGAAAATACACTTGTCAACAAAGTTTCTAATTATTTAGGTTTTAATGGCTTACAAGCAAATTGGATTTTAACCCTTTCGGCCCCACCGCTTCAATCTGAAGTAATGAAAATTAATTCTAAAAAGGTTATGTTTTTACATAAATCTAAAAAGATAATATCTTCGAAAATGTTTCTTCTTGCGTACATTTTGTCAAAATGTTCGCAATTGCTTACAATATATCAAAAGGAATTTAGTGAATTAAATTTTTATTAAATATATTCAAATATAAATAATTAGAGAAATATTGATATATGTAAAAAAAATTCTAAAAAGTTTAAAATTCATAAAAGTTTAATTCATGAATTTCCCTGATAGTTTTTAATGTATATAATTTGTAAATTATTATATTTATACAATAAATGAATAAATATTTTATTAAATTAATCAATAGCAAGCATATAAATTATATTTCCTTGATTTGATACATATGTAAAATAAAAACAAATGTATATAATTTACTTTTTCAAACTTGCAAAATAAAGAGAAATTGAGCTGAAATGTTCTTAAAATTACAAAGCTTATAAAATTAGCCATATAAATTTATTTGTGAAATGATATATTTTGTACTTTTGGAAGATTTAATTATATAAAATGTCACTATTTGCCATTAAAATCAATCAAAAATCTTGGAACAACAGATTCATTATGGATTCAGTAAAGTTTCTATGTTGTGAATTTTTTTCTAAATAAAGCAGAAATAAAGGGGTAGAACTTTTATTTGTTTGATAAAACAATCGCAAATTCATAATGTACATGTATATGCAAAAATAAATAATAATTTGATTTCAAACCTTGGTACATGTTTCCACACATTGTTTACAATTAAATTATCAAACAATGAAATTATAGAAAGTAAAAGGGAAAACAAACTATAATTAAATATAAAAGTAGATTTTATACATTTAATAAAACTAGTAAAACTAAATATATATTCTAGATATCTAGAATATAAATTTTCCTATATTGCATTTATATTTACATTCTTATTTTACACAGAAAAAATTTATTCTAGTTTCCTATACTGATGTAATTAATTACTTTTACAACTTGAGTTAAATAAAATGGTTGATGTGTGCGTTACATTGAGAGTTAAAATATTTTTAATTAAAGTTAAAATTAAATTGTCAGTTAACCATAAAAACAATTTTATTTAATTAATGATGGGAAAACACATAATAAATTATCTCTTATTGATATTTTTACGTTAAATTGAATAAATCTTTTAATATTTCTCTAGAGAAAATAAGAAGATTTTCAATTAATCTTCTTAAAATTCTTGTATAATGAAAATAATAGAAAGTAAAATGATGTGCAATGTTTAAAATAATATATGTTTAACAGTATATACCGATTTCTGAAAAATAATTAAAAAGGTTTCCTTACATTTTTTAATTTAAAATTTATAAAATTACAATATGCTTCATTAACATTAAATAGTTTACTTTTTCAACTTTTTGAATCCTGAAATTTTAATTTGATTCAAAGTCTAAGATTCAAATGCATATACTATACCATTATAAATTTGCAGGCTTTTGATAAGATTGTAATTTGTTAAATTAATCCACAAGTGATAATTTAATTAATGAAATTAAAACTACTAATCAAATTTAAATAAAATATAATTTGATTGTGTTTATTTCCTTTAAAAATTCAGAAATTGATGCATTTAAAAATGAACAAAGCAAAAACACTCAGAATAAATATCCTAAATAGAAATTATTTATTTGTTTAAATAAATGTTAAACTTCCATTTTAAATAAAAATTACAGTTCAAAATATTTGTTTTCATCATACAAAAATAATAATATTTACTTTAAGAAACAATAATTTTTTTATCAAAAATTCTATTTGTTCAATAAACATATTTTTTAAAAAAATTCAATTACACATATAATATTTCAATATTTTAGCATTTCCTGATTTTTTAAGCAACACAAAAAAAAATTAAAAAAAAAGATAGTTGAAGAAAGTACAATTTTTTATTTTACAACAATTGCACTTAAAATTCCTCACAATACTTACCAAGCAGTCAAACAAAACAATTCCTTAAAACATTTTTATCTCCTTTTAGATAGAAAAACAAAAAAAAATATTTATATAACTGTAATCCTTAAACATTTGAAACGTTTAGAATAGATAAATATTATGATATAGAAATTAAACTATGAATTCCTTAATTGTTGGAGCAGAGGATACAGACAAGCTATTCCTTAAAAAAGCTTTAATTTCTGGTAATCCAGCTTTCTAAATGAAACAAAATTATTTAATGCTTATAAATTAACAAAATCATTTTTAAAATTATAAATAATTCGTTTTATATATTTGGAAATTTAAAATAACAGAAATATTTGGAATAAAATTTAGATAATTTTCTACTGCTTTGAATACAATTTTGCATTTTATAAATATTGCAATTATTATGCGTTATGATTTATATAAAACATAAAGATTACAATACAGAGAAATCAACCGTTATTCTTTTACCAAAAATTATTAAATGGAGCAATACTAGACTGTTTCTTTTATCAGAAAGTTATAAAGGGTTTAGAAATTAATATCATTTATAAATTGCTGTTTCATTTAACTATTATTATTAGATAATATCTAGCATCAAATATTATAATTTTTGCAAGTTCTGTATTTTACAATTTGATTCGTCCATAACCCCAATATAAATTTCGTATTTATATATTGCAATTTCATTGTAATCAAAATAAATGCAAAATGTGTGTGTAAGATATATTTAGTCCTATTATAATGATCAAATAATATTGATTTATTTGTTTGAATTCTAAACGTCTAAAGACTCTGGAAAAGAAAATGTATGTGTCTGTTATTATGTCTTATATTTAAAACTAATTATATCTTGAAAATATTCTTTACAATTATCAATGAAATCATGGCAAAAATGCATGGAATTAAAATAAAATGATTTTAGAAGTTTAATATATTTTGTTTGTAATCTAGTTCTTTGACATACATGAGTCTGGTTTAGTTTAAAAAATATTACATTAAAAATTAATAAATCATACTATAAAAATTGTCTTAAAACTTTTGTCTTAAATTTCTTCTTTTCTTTTGTCTTTTGTCTTAAATTTTTTTCAATAGTGTAAATCTGTGTTTTAGTTTAGATATTAAACGTTAATGTAATTATTCATTAATTATTTTGTGCAAGAGAAGAAGATTTCCCCGAAATTTATTCTTGAAAAGTATTTCAATTATTTAAAACACATCTGAATACATTGATCAAAAATTAGTCCTGTTTGATATTTGAACAATATTTAAAAAAAACATTTAATTAAAGACTTATTAAACCATCTGAAATTTTTTTTATATATTTAAAATACATTTATCAATATGAAAATGAGATTTTTTTAATGAAATCAGACAAACATTTCTCATTTCATTTCTGAAGAGATATGTATTCGCAAATTATGTTGTACATGAATACACAAAAACTGATTGTATAATAGATATTTTTCAACCTTATATTTATTTGATCAAATAATACGCATTATATTGAAGTGCATATCACTTAATTTATTTTAAGATCATTATAAGCCATTCACTAACATTTTAAAATATTTTAAATTATTTATTGTCATAACTTAAAACAAATTGAAAATGGAAATCGTTATTTATAAAAAAACAACTGCAGAATTTGAAAGCATAAACTAAATACACACTTAAAAAAATTAGATAACAGAATATGAAATTATTGATTGATTAACCTTCATAGTTTTCTTTCCTAGCTTTGTACTTTCTGTTCGTAAACATTTAGTTTGCATTTAGTATTTTAAATTGATGTATCTATATGTGTTTAATTAAATGTTTTTCACTTTATTAATAATAATAAGTATTTTTAAGACAATGTTTTAATAACTTTTAATTCGAATTTTTCAATGGATAATAAAAAAGTTTTATTTTAAAAATGTTAACAATGTTTGTTTTGAGAAATTATTTACATATTTCCCTATTTATATTAACATAATTTTCAACAATTTACTACTAGTTGTATAAACAAGTATAATTAAGTAATGAATAGATATAATGATCAACACAACAGTCATTAATTATAAGCAACAGTGAAGCATTAGAATTATATTGATATCAAAACAGAAGAAAGATAAAGACCATTAAATTTAACTTGAAATAAATTATCTTAAAATACATGAGCTATTATATACAGAAATTTAAAATATAAAATAATTAAATCGTACGATATTTATTTATATTTCAAACATATATATTTTAAACCTAATTTAAGATTTATTATCACTTGATAAAATGCATATGAATAATATTGATATTTTATTTCCAACTGCTAAAATGATTTTAATAATTCAAAATGTTATTTAAATTTAATGAAATATCAATTTTTATTTTTTTCTAATTATATATTTCATATTTATATGTTTTTGAATATCCACAAAATACACGTTTAAATATTTTGAAAATATATTTTGAACTTTTTAATATCTCAACCTGTAAGAAATATTTGAAATTTTATGATATTAAATACTACAATGATATTAACTTAATAAATCATTATTGATAATATACAAGATACTCAATCAAAACTTGCTATCACAATACAATTTAAAATTTTAAATATTGCTTATTTTTTTAAAATTTATTCAATAAATAATAATCATTACTTTAAGCAAGTAAAACACGCTTATAATATCAAATAAGGGTCACAAAGTTATCTACTTTGTTCCACAAACATCTAATTTTATTTATTGTTTCAATAAGTTGGTATTATTAAAACTTATTTTTTAAAAAAAAGGCGAAAAACGTTTTAAACTAAATCAAAATTGAGAACTTAAATGCGATTATTCAACATTCTATAAGGATTTATTCCTTGGTATTAAATAAATGCGTGTTATATTAAAACATTCTTATGGTTTACTATAATTGAATTTGTTTAAAGTAAAAAAATCGCTTAAAATATTTTTCAGTGGCTTAAAGATTCAAGGCATTATTTCATAAAAAAATTAAACAATCCTATTTGAACTAACAGTAATCTTTTAGAATTTGGGGAATATAACACAGTTGCTTTCTAAAGAATTTGAAAAGGTAAGTAAATTTGCCGCATTAAGTTGTTAAAACTTTAATATGGCTCTAAAAGATTATCAAACTATGGTTACCTGAAAAAATTTAATAAAACCCATTATGTTGCTAGAAATTAATAATCTTTTGTTTTAGAGAAATTCTAACAGACCTGCCTCTGTATTTAAAATGTAAGAACACAACAATTTTAAATATTTTGTTGAATGTATGTATCATTTAGATGCATTCTCTTTAATGAAAATTAGAATAAATTCTAAGGTTTATTCTCGAAAATTCTAAATTTTAAAACAGGAAACTATAAAATTCAGTTTATTTTATATAACTTTAAAATTCAGTTTATTTTATATAGCTTAAAAATACTATCAAATTTAAGGTGCCATTAAATATTAGAAAATATATTGGAAATAAGAATGGGAAAATACATGCTGATTTTCTTTCATATTGTGAAATAAAATGTATTGCCGCCAACCCTGTCTAGTGGTCAGCGCACCTGACTGTGGATAGGGCGGTCCTGGGTTCCTGACTGGATTTGAATCCCGGTCGGGGCGTAGATGCACTTTCTTTTAATATACTGTCTTTGTCCTTCCTTTGTAAGAAGGGTTTGTGAATGGTTGCCTACCCTATAAATGGGTTCCTATGGCATGTGTGTGCTGAATAAGTCGGACTCCACATCATACTATGGTTCAATTGCAGTATTGCCAACCTAGCTGGCACTCGATTAAAAAAAAATCATTGCAATTATGTGTATATTTGGAACGTTTTTAATATATATTTAAGAATATAGTTGTCACAACATTCGAGCATTAAATGTATTTTATCCATATCAATAAAAAAATTTTAATATTAAAGTATATATCATTTAACACGATAATATACGCAACTACTTATTTATTTTGTATATTAAAGGCACTTTTTTATGCAGAAAGAAAAATTTTGATTAGATGTTTATAAAATAAATTATACTCTCTATAATTGTAATATAATACTTTTCCAGGGAGTTAAAAATCTACTCGCTTATTAAATTATTCCTAAGAAGCTTTTTACTTGTTTAATATTTAATTACTGTGTCTTTCAAAAGTACTCATATTTAATATTATGAGTTTTAAGGAACTAAGCAAAATTCTAAGAAAAATAATTGAATGCGTAATTGAAATTTGGGGAATTATTTTAAAAGCGAAAATCAGTGTAAATTGCTCAAATAACTTTGAGGAATAACCTATAATTTAGAAAAAAGTTTCAAATATATACGTTAAAATTAATTATTAAACCTATCAAAACTGTAAGATTTTCTCTAAAACTCTCATTTGATTAACATTTAAGTGCAGAAATTAATTAACGAAATGGAATTATTCGAAAAAAAATCAGCAATTATTGTATCAAACTTGTCATAAAAATTATTTTTGAAACATTTTTTTTTCCTTTTCAATTTGAAAATGTGGAAAGAAGAGAATCTTAAAGAATTTAAATTCAATGTTATATATCTTAATTTAATTATTAATACTATATATCTTAATTTGTATATGAAAACACTCCTACATTTTATTGCGCGAGTGATGTCTAAAATATATATTATTTCAATTTTTTTTTACATTTTTCTCTATAAATAGAAAACATTTTAAGAAATTAGAAAGATAAATATGATTTAAATAAAAATAATTCATTGAAATCAAAAAGATAATTATATTTGCAACGTATTGAGCAGGGTATCTTTCGTCGAGCAAATAACAAAAAAAATGCTGGTTTTTGAAATTTAGATGTCAGTACAATTTATATTTTATAATCTTTCGTTCACGGTTAAAGTTTCGTTTAAGTAAAAAAAAAAAAAAAAAAAAAAAAATTAAACATTGACAAAAATTAATTGTATCATAAATATTTACAATTAACAATATTTTTATTCCATATGGTGATTGTGATATTGCTCACTTTATAAGCTCTTTTGATTTCAGTCACAATGTTTTTCTATCATATAATGAAATATATAATAACAATAATACATGTATAAAATTATATAATATATACATATATTACTGTTTGAAAACAAAAATTAAAAAATAAACTGATATAAAAATTTTTAGAGAAAATTTTACCTTATGATAAAGAAATTAAATAACCTAATAATAAACATTTAAGTTATCTTAGGACTTTAGTGCCGTATTTTTCTAAAATCTAAAATATTTAAACAAACTTATTTGAAGTGTTAGCAATGTGTTCAAGAATTTGGAAAATATTAAGCATTAATTTTGTGAAGAATTTGAGGCGATAATTAAATTTGCTGTATTAAGTTGTTAAGTTTTGTTCTGAATCTTAAGATTATTGAACAGTTTTCAACAATATTAGCTTGAAAAATTTAATATGATGCTTAATGATGTTAAGTATTCGTATTATCTTGTGTTTGTTTAAAGTATAGTTAGTACACTTATTTAAAATCTAGGAACCTGTAAAGTGATTTGCTTTATAAACTAAATACGAAAACAAATATTTTGCAGAAAATGTTCACATTGGTTGTATTACCGCTTATTACAGTATTCTTTGCTGTGCTCTCTAAAATTCAATTCATTAAAGACACACTATATTAAAGATACTGTTTTGACGTAAAAGCCCATCATTTAGTTCTAGGGATATATTTCACTTTTCAATAAACTTTAAATATAAAAAGCACATTTTATAAATTATATTTTTAAAAAAGATGAGAAGAAAAATATTTTATTATTAAATTTGTATTTATTACAAAAAATGTATTTATTACAATAAATTTGTATTATTTATTTATTTTTAAACTTAATTAATATTGAAATAATATAGAATATATTCATAAAAAATAAATAAATAATTATTATAAATTTTAATAATAGATAGGAATAAAAATTTTGATGTACATTACAATAATATAACCATTAATATTTAATAATACTTGTTATAAAATCGGTTTGATATCACTAAAGCAAAATTGTATTTTTATTTTATAGCATTTCTTATTTAAAAAGGAAGTTGAAAATATTTTAATACAAAATTTGAAATCATTATTTAATTATCAATGTGTTGTTTCATCTAGCATTTCCTTGAATGTGTATGTAATTTAACTTACTTTGAATGTATGAAACATCTGTAGTTTAATGTCTGTAGTTTGCTTTCAAATATAGTCTCACAATTATCACTTATAATAATTCATTATATTACTGGACGAAATATAAATTACAGTTATTCTTTATCACCTTTCATAATAAACAGAAATAGTGTTCCATAGTAGGAAAGATGAAAACATTGCTATGAAATAATAGATGAAATTTAAAAAATAAGCATGTATGAGAAGGATTTTTATATAAAAGCAATGAGGGCTGCTGATTAATCAAACTAATATAAAAAAATAAGCATTGCATTAATGCATATTTTAAATTAATAAGTTAAAAAGTTTAATACTATTAAAAATAGGTACTAAAATTGTATAAAAGTAACAAGTTTATCATTAAATCATTTTAACTAATATTGGATAAGTTAAATTTTAGACATGGGTATCAGAATCATAAAATGCTTTATTTTATATAAAGTTTCACAACTGTTTTGATTGCATTTTTGTTTAGAGTAATTCTAACTTCCTGTTACTGTTGAGTGATGCTTTAACAAATAAAAAATGCCTAGTTTTTTTTTTTTTTTTTTCAGCTTCACAACTTTCCAGTTCCTAAGTCTAAATATCCAATATAATTTATTCAACTATTGATATTCTTATAGCTCCTAAATATTTTTAATGAGAATATTTCAAGTTTCTTAAAGATTTTATATTTAATTTTGGTGGGTGATTTACAATAATGAAGCAACTTCAAAAGAATGAGAATTTTAATTAACTAAATTTAAATGTTTTGCTTTTTATCTTGAAAATGTTAATTTTTATTAAAATAAATACAAACGTTTCTTTATTTATTACAAACGCCACAATTAGCATATTTTCAAGAATATAGAGTGAATTACTATGTAAATGCTTGATTTGGCAAATTTCTCTTTTAAATTAACAAATTTAAAAAATTATTGTATAGTAAAAAAATATAGTTTTTACCTAAGGTATCCAAACCTAATTATTGAAACTATAAATTTATAAATTAAATAATTTATGCCATTAGGATTCCTCATTTTATAAAACCCAGCAACTATTTTTCACTATTTTTTAAAATGAGATTAAAACTTTATCTTATTAAATTATCTTATTAAATTTCATTAAATCAAGCGTCTTAAAATATTTTAAAATAGACTGTCATAATTAAAGTATATTTGCTAATGTGTAGCAAAGAATTTTTAAATAACGTATTGTAATTATATTATTGATTTCAAATGTATAACATTATTATTTACGAACAGATTATCTAATTTTGTTATACTTCCAAATCTTTTTATAAAAATTTAAAAAAAGTTTAATTCGATTTTAATCATAAATGTTTTAAATACTTATAAAGTTCTTTTTTATAGACTAATCATCGCATACAACTCCTTATAATGATATATAATGATTTGAATAAATTTATTTACACATTAAATAATGAGAATATAAATTTGTGATACAAGTATTTATAATTTTATAAACAAATAATAAGTAAATATTAAAAAATATGTGTTTTATAAGCGTTATTAAAATTAATAAATAACGATCATTAAAGAAAGTCCACAATTTCAGTCAAATAACACTTCAAAAATAAGTTTGTAATATTAAATTTGCTGTATTAAATAAATGTATTTTCCTGTTTATTTCTTTATATGAGGAAAATACCATTTGTTGAAATTAACATAGTTTCAACTATTAATATATCTACAATTTCTCATTAAAGTGAACAGAAATAAGAATTTAAATAATTGTGATAATTTAATACAAAAAAGTAAATTATTTCTGT